>ML732285.1:86142-101693 GCA_009176345.1 Aspergillus leporis | reverse complement strand
AGTTATTTGGACCTCACACTATACTAATATAGGAAGGTAAAACCAGTCAGGTGATCATCAAACCGCGCTAGTAAACCCCTTTCAAACGCATATATACGATATCCAATATAAAAACTGCTTTCTAAAGCTCTATAAAAAGTGCTTAAAATGGACGATTATCTTGATGATTTTGAGATTACTTTCTCTGATGAGTCAGAGCCTGAGGATGAAAATGAAAACAATGATGTTACTATCCCGGCACCGCCTGTATATCAGTCATTCAGCTCAGCTGACGAGGCCTTTGACTCGCTGCAGGTATTTGGTCTAATCAATGGCTTTGCAGTCATTCGGCGTCGCTCTAGAA
Source organism: Aspergillus leporis (assembly GCA_009176345.1). Classification (NCBI taxonomy): domain Eukaryota; kingdom Fungi; phylum Ascomycota; class Eurotiomycetes; order Eurotiales; family Aspergillaceae; genus Aspergillus; species Aspergillus leporis. Next base: position 101,350 of record ML732285.1, on the reverse strand, counting down.
AGGATCCTAGAACAGAAAACCTTAAATATATTAATATAATCTGCGATAGAGGCCGTATAGCGGAGAATCAGTCCCAGGGAATCCGTATAGGCCGGTCTTGCCGAATTGACTGTCCCTTTACTGCTCGGCTTAAGTTCAATAGTCAATTCGAGAGGTGGTCCCTGACTATTGAAGAAGCTACTCATAATCATGGCCCAGTGGCTATATCAGCGCTCCCTGCTCACCGGCGTAGTGAGCTCCGCCGCCGGTATGATCAGATTGTTGGGATGCTTAATGAAGGTCTTCCAATACGCTATATTGCATCTATTCTACGCCGGGAAGGCCGTGCACTTTTGATTAGAGCCCGAGATCTCTATAATATGCGGTACAGAGTCGATATTGAACGTCTTAATGGTCGTACACCAATTCAGGCCTTGATCAGCTCAATACCACGTGACGGTAATTGGTATATAAAATATCAAACGCACGAGAATCGTCATGTTTCTGCAGTTTTCCTCAGTCACCGATCATCAATAGACATTCTACGCAGAAACCCCTACGTTTTGATGATGGACTGTACGTACAAAACTAATCGATATAACATGCCACTTTTCAATATTATTGGTTTGACGCCGCGGGGAGGCACGTTCTATATAGCCTTTGGCTTTATATCTGACGAGCGGGAAGGCTCGTTCCGCTATATATTAGAACGCCTGGCTGATCTATATACCTTTCTACGGCTTCAACCGCCGGCAGCAGTGGTCACTGATAAAGATGATGCTTTACTAAACGCTATATGGAATACATGGCCATCTACTGCTGCGCTTATATGCATATGGCATATCAATAAGAATATTCTCAGTCATGCGAAATGGGCTATACGCGATTATCTGCTTGTGCAGTCTACGCCTACAGCTTCAACGGCCAATGAGAAGGAGTTTCTTAAGCAGATTGACAATCAATAGAAGACTATACTGGCTGATTGGTATAGCATTATATCAGCATGATCAGTCTCCCAAAAAGATCAGGAATGGACTTGTTTTAAGCGGGCATACCAACATCCTGCATTTCGAAAGCTCCTGCTATATATAGAATCTGAATGGCTTCATCATCAAACAGAAAGAGCCTTTCTCCGCTGTCATACAAATACCTATCTGCATTTTGGCCAGGTGGCTACATCTCGCAGTGAGGGATCTCACTGGCGAATCAAGCGAGATCTTCAGAGCTCTTTAGGCGATCTACTAAACGTGGTCAGATCGATCGAGCATACAATTACCAATCATCATCTTCAGGTTGAGCAAGCACTTGTAGATGAGTGTATTTAGGCCCCTAGTGATCTACGAACCAAGCCGCTATTTCATGTGGTTATCTATCATATCTCAACCTATGCGCTGAATAAGGTGCTCAGTATACAAAGCCGCTATCTACTGATAGGCCCAGGAAAGCCACCGATTAAGTACTGTACTGGAATTACTACGAAAACACTAGGAATCCCGTGTATTTATATTATTCTACATCATTGTATATCTAGGGAGCCGCTACCTATCTCAGCATTCCATCCTCAGTGGCTGATCTCATGGAATAATCTATTTGAACTGCTTGTTCTATCTGATCTAGATCCAGATCCACCAATCAAATGGTCTCATCTACTAAAACCGCTGGTTGTACGGGCCCGTGGAAGGCCCCGGGGTTCTAGAAATCGAGAGATCTCAGGCTTCGAACGGACCGAACAAGCGCTCCGGCGGCAAGGCGCCCGGGCAGGTGCTCAGGCAGGCGCTGAGACAGGTAGTAATCCTATTATACTAGAAGATCCTTCCTAAATATGAAAGATTAAATGCTCCAAAGCCAGCGAGTAGGTCAATATACAGTATTACCAATACGCAGTATATTGCCTTCCTATCTTGGTATAGCGTGAGGTCCAAATAACAATTAGTTTAACATGTTCTGTTAATATTAGAGCCATATTAATTCCCATTAACTCTCCTGCATAGACTGTATGCGTGTTGCCTTGATCCATTGGTTGATATGTGTATCTATTATTAATAATTATAACTACTTTAATTCCCTCCTAGTGGCCGCTACCATTGGTATAGGTGTGTATTGGGCCAGCAAGTATTTTATTATATTATTAAATAGCCTTTTCTTAGATAACTATAACTATTATTCCTAGCAACTCCTACTAGGATGTGGTAATTATCAGCTTAATAGTCTTAATATTAAGTGGTTGATCGGCATCCTTACCAAGGTCCTGTGTCAGGCAGCGTTCCAACCGCTCCAACGGTGATAGCGCAGGGTCTTGTTCAGGGTTTCGGCGTGTAGTTAGATACTTGTCTTGGATCTCTTGTAATATTTGGTAAAATGAGGACAAGATAATGCGTAGGCAGCTGTCTTCGGTGGCTCTTTTCATAGTGATCTGTGGGGGTGGCATGGGGAGGCATACCTCTAAAGCTGCTCGTGACGTCGTCTTGAATGCGCCGGCTATCTGATATAGAGTGTTGTGTTGTATATTTTTCAGTGTCTTCATGATCTCACTGGCTTGGCTCTAATATCTACAGGAACCTTATATAAACCAGGTGGAGCTACTAAATAGAAGTTGCGGAGTTTGAATCACTATGTACATTCGCCGCAGGTGCAGCGTGGGCACGCCCCAGGTTGACTCTGAGATAGACAGCGCTGCGGTTAGCTTGACTGCTTTGGCTTGGAGCTGTTTTAAATAGACCCTGCCAGAGAGGTCTGAGTCCAGGAAGACCCCTAGATATTGCAGCCCCTTAGTGGTTGCAGGTCGGATCTTGGTGTCCTAAATAGTTAATAGTCGATCAAGTTCCATGGTTACTAGGTTAACCCATTAGGTGGCCCTCGTGGTGACTGGTGGTTGTCGTGTGGTCCTTCGGATTCCGAAGTTTTGTTGTGCTGGCTGGGCTATTCCCTTGATGGTTGACTGCTGGACATATGAAGAAGGCCGTATTTAACTAGATTGAGTTGAGAGACGTGTGTCTTTTCCCACGGCTCCGCACGTTAGTGGACTTGTCACAAGCGTGCGTAGTTATCTTGCACCGTCAGGCCCTATATAAGCAGGCAGATATTATTTATATAATTTACTACTAATACATTACTGGGCAGATCTTCTAGAAGGTCGGTATTATAGAAAAGATATAGAATTAATAATAACAGGGGACCCTGGGGGATGCCTGTGGCCACCTCGAGCTCCTCCGCAGCGCCTTCTTAAAGTAGACTACGGGTTTAGTGATTTAAGAGGAAGCTCCTAATTCAGATAACAATGACTATTGGCACTCAGTGTTTCTATAGGTTATGTAGGAGTCTGCGGTGTACCATATTGTGATACATGCCGGAGACGTCTAGGGTTAGTAGGGTAGTGATTAGATAGCCAGCATACCATGTTACATGCACCTTCTTCTATAGTAGGTGCAGGGTATATTCACAGGATCGGCCCTTCTAACCATTAATGTGATTCTGCGGCAACAGCCTGTACTGTTCAACTAGATAGCTGATTTGGGCTGTAATAATTATTTCAAGTGTCTTCCCGATGGTGCTGAGAAGGGCAATCGGTTGGTAATTCTTAGGATCTAAGTAATCATCCTTGTCAAGTTTCTAGATACAAACTTTTAAAAGAGTCATGAGTTTATTTCTCCTGTGTTTACTTCAGCTGTTTGGCGTCATTCAGAAAGGCTATCACTTGAGCATGTATATTGGCGTCTCTTTCACGTGGCCTTTCCAGGTTTCTACGACATTATGGCCACACAACGAGCAGAAACCGGCCAAAAGGCCCGTGATATAAAAAGATTAGTGTTAAATATAATTAAACGAATTTTTATCGCTTAAAAACAAACGTAGCGTTACTTTGGTGGTGTTGCTGGTTCTGATATCTCCAAGTATACCTGGCATGATAAAATGCACTACCGACTGTGACAGTCCCACCCTGCCCTGCGGGGTTGACTTCCCGGAATATACGCACGGCCTCCCGGGCTATGAAAACCGGGCCCCAGAACAAAGTCTCCATCTGTAGTCGGGCGTCTGATTCCGGGACAGTTCAGTGTCGCCCATCACGGCGTATCCGGCGTTGTTGATAACCACGTCAATTCGGCCGAATGTGTCTACGGCCGTGGACAAGGATGGGGTGATGCCGTCTTTCGAGGTGACATCTAAACTTATCTTGAGAGTACGAGGCCCATCTGGGAGGTAGGAAAGGGAGGTGATATCCCGGGAGGTTGCAACAACTCAGTGGCCGGCTACATGGACTATGCTGGCTAATGATTTGCCCACTCCGGACGAACAGCCGGTGACTGGTTGTTGTGATTGTTAGATCAGGTACGATTCGGGAAGAATGGGCTGGTACGTACTAAACCAGGCGGGGTCTGAGTCGATCATTCTTAGGTATGGGGATGTCTTCGGCAACTAATGGTTCTATTTTGGAAAGGTAAATGGTTTCTACGTTCTTGGAAAACATATGGGGACAGTATTATAGAGTAGGCGACTAAGCAGTACATCTTCCTGCAGTACGTGTATACGAGATATGTCCGTTCATCCTGAGTTAAGGGAACCCTCATCGCCCTTAAGGCTGGCTTACATCGTCACATACAAGAAGTAGCCAACGTCTGATGCTACAGATATTAGTAGAAGAGACCTGGAGGGGTCTCATAGGGCGCGAGTAGTGAGGCCGATGCTATCGCCGATAGCTTCTTAAGATTTTCAGCCGAAGAAGCCCAAAGCCCAACGAAATAAGACTAAATCAGAAGAATGCTAATCCGAAAGTAATCATATTACCGGATTTAACTGCAGGATTGTCCGGAGATAATTGAAATTAACGGATATCTCCAACGTTGAACATTCCTAACCGAAACCGAGGTCATTCATTGTTCTCAACCGATGGCGATCGGAGGTATCGCATCTTCGGCCGCTGAACGTCAATCCTCTGGTTCGAGAAAGGCTATCGACGTCGTGTATTAACTTATTTCGTTTGACATCACTTATGAAAGGAACATGAATGTCGGTTGGGAGAATATTTGGAGGATCCAAGAATCAAAACCTGCACGATTGACATCTACTGTTCGAAGAACATTGGTCTTTTAACGCAATACGCTTGAGCTACAAGTAATACTTGAAATCATGTCTACCCCAGAGAACGTCTCCTTCCTATCACGCCAGTTCAAGCTGGTCGCGCACCTCTACCACCCTACTCCCAATCCTCAAAACCGCAGCGGTGCAGCGATCGTAATTGTCCATCCCTGGGCCTCCATCAAAGAACAGTCACCTGCCAATTACGCCTGCGTGCTCTCCCAGGCAGGCTTCACCTGCCTCGCCTACGACGCAGTCTATTAAGGTGAATCTGAAGGCCAACCTCAATACCTCGAAGACCTCAGCCAACGTGTTGAGGACATTAAATCCGCCGTGACCTACCTCCGCAGCCGCGAAGACGTAAACAAAAACCGGATCGGTGTTCTCGGCAATTGCGCCTCCGGCGGCTATGCACCCTTCACAGCACAGACCAACCTCCGCATCAAGGCCGTCGCGACTTCAGCAGCGGTGTGCGTCGGCACGATGGCGAGACGCGGCCTCGAGAAGGACACTACCACTCCGGAGATTCTGAAAGCACAGCTAGAGGCCGCAGCCAAGGACCGGGAGAGCGAGTTCACCGGAGAAAAGGTGCCTATTGTGCATATGTTGCCGGAGAAGATTGAAGGTATGCCAGCCGACTTTCCCGAGCCATTCCGTGACTTGACGGATTATTACCGTACGAAGAGGGCGCATCACCCTCGCGCGCCGAATGTGTGTCCGCCTCATAGTTGGGATCTGATGGCCAACTTTGATGCATATGCGCTCAATGATATGATTAGCCCGCGGCCATTGTTGATGACCGCTGAGACAAGGGCCGCCACCAAGTGGTACAGCGAGGACGGGGTGGCCAAGGCGAAGGAGCCCAAGGAACTATTTGTCGTCGATGGCTTGACGCACGCCGATTTGTATGGCAACGTTGATGTAGCTGGTGCCAAGTTGGTGGAGTTTTTCGGGAACCATTTAGCTTGAGGTGGAGAAGCCTCGTTCCAGGGTTAGCTATCTTATAAGCTTGACGCTTCTTGCTTGGATGACATATATGTCATTAAATATTATATTTAACCGCAGTGACCAACCCTCGTATATAGATGTTGATATCAGCCTGAGCTAAGCGCAAACCAGGAGCAACGATGACTCCGCCAGTCTTTCAAATCACATCGCAATAACAAACGGTCTTGCCTCTCGGTAAATTAGTCCGGTATTAATGATATTAGCCTGTTTCTGTGTACGTGATTGTTCTCTGAGGTCAGAGAGAGCCGGGATATAGAGCAATTCCAGCTTGGTTTCGTCAATGCGAATCAGTTGAACAGGACATGAGGCACTATCCACATGCTCAGGCGAGGAACTCAAACAGGGCTGCCGCTGCTAGTAACCTTAAAATCACGGCGAACATTGATCTGGTAGGGGTCAAGATCCCTGGGTGGGACCAACTCTAAATCTGATAATTCATCTTCAGTCCCAACACTTGACGACGTCATTCCAGGTCCAGTCTCAATCGGTATACTCGCACGCACGTTTCCTTTTAAAGTATGTAGCTGCTCATCTTCAGGGGCATGGAACGATGAGAGCGGCAGAGCGTCGTTTCGATCCTGCGAGTTCGCCCATGTACGCAACGGCGGTGTTGAGGCTTGATTCACAAAGTAGGATCGACCGGTTCCTGGACGGAGCATTCGGAGGAGGGGGCGCAGGGTTGCTAAACTACCGGCAAAGATACCTAAGCCGGTTTCGATATTGGACCACACTGCGATACCAACCGTGGCATCTAGAGAATATATAGCAGTCAGTAGCGTTCTTTCACCGAGTAATATATTGAGGAAACACTCACACAGAAAATCTGGGTTGCGAAGGGTCTCAACGTAGGCCATACGTACAAGGACCGCGACTGAAGCACTAGATAAGGCAAGTTAGTTAGCACGTTCACGCAATTCGCAGTGGAATATAAGCGAAATCATACATGCACGCCATGCCTAGAAGACCGGCGACGGCAACCTTCAGACCACTGCGCATCTGCAGATTGCGCACAAGGAAAATAGGAAGAAGTCCGACGGTCAAGTCGAAAATAAACGACACGGCACTGAAGATGTAAAGAAAGACAATCACAACCGTCATGTTGATGCAAGAGCCGGACACGGTATTGGTCGAGGATAGTCGCATCCAGAAATATGACACCGGCGTACACTGGGCGAGAAGCAGAATCCAAAACACTAATCCAAATAACACTGCCAATGCCGTGACCGCGTAAATGACGATGCGGTGACTTTTATTTACTGTGACGCGAAGTAAGAAGAGGCCAACAGAGATCTTGCACAAGGTAGACGAGATACAGTAGCCAACATCGCATAGAAACCAATACTACCAGTAGTGTTAGCTAGTGAAGTTTCGCTACTAGGGTTGGCAATCTAGCATACCTCCATTGCGGTTGTTCTTTGATGGTCCGTTAATTCAGTCAGATGCTTTCCAGTTCCGTAAATGCTTCCACCGATCATACACCCGGAAAACATGCCGAAGAATCCCTGGCTTGAGGTTAGACACACGTTCTCATAGCTTACACTACGTGACGGAACAAACCCACCAAGGACAAGAGCATGATGGCGTCATCCCAGCCAAAGGCTTTCACAATCACCAGGCGAACATAACACCGAAGGGCCGTAGCCACAGTAGCTAAGGCGAGAAAGACCGCTGCAACCGCCCGGACCTCCAAGCTTCGGTCTTCGGCCATGGTGAATTCGGCTGCTTGAAAGATTGGCGATTCTCCAGGCAAACAGCAAGAGACAGGAACGAAGCTAATCACCAGCTATGTCATAGCCTTTGTTGACTCTCCCAGCGCATGTAGTGCATGGAAACAAGAGTCGGGAGAACACAGACCGGCTGGAGAAGAGATTCTTGTTCGGCTTTTCTTCGCCCTTCGGGAGGAGACCCAAGATTGGAAGCTCCGATCCACATTATTAGGTTTCCAAACATGTGGCAAGTGGAGGTTGTGGCTCGAATATCACGATCTGATTGAGTCATCGGTACCCTGGACTCCTCGCTACCATGAAGCTCTGGATCATTCTCTGTAAAAGGCCCAACACTCTTGACTCCATTCTTGTTTTAGAACGGGGTCACGGCACTTCTGGGATATTGAGCATTTATCTTTGAGTCAAGTGCTCAACTCGGGATCCACCATCCTCCACGTAGTAGTATTAAACATTCTTTTTACAGGCTTTTACCGGGCATTGTAAATACCGGTGGCAGGATCCTATGAATAATGGGTCTCAAGGGGCGAACTGTGACGTTTGAAAGATGCAATGAGAGCTGAACCAGATCCAGTGTTGAAACTCATTCGCTCACTTTGTGTGGGGGGCCGGAAATTATCTGCTTCAAAATATGTAAAAGAAATCGAGATGGAGATCTAGTTTCGTTAGTTATAGATATACCCCGGACTTGCTGCTCATAATATCTACACCCCCATGTGGCAAGTGATCTTGCAGATCCATGCACAGCATCCTACAAACAAGAACCCTAGATCAACAATTAAAAAAATAGCCAAATATGTACAGTACACTTCTCAGCAGTTCTACTCAAATTATCATTGAGGTGTTCAATCAATTTTACTTTCAGCTCCTTATGATAACGGAATCATGCTAAATTAAAGTCAATTCGGTACATTGGATTATATCAATTCCCGTAAATTTTTTTTTTTTTTTTTTTTTTTTTTTTGGGGGGAGGGGGAAACCTCAGTACATTAATGATCAGTCCTACGGTCATGCTGTATTTTACCCACGGGTTATCCATTTTTACTACCGCGAGTTCGAAACCGGGATGGAACCTCTTAAGTGTCTTCCACTTCAATTGATTCTTACCGCCTTCCAACAATGTTTTCTTTTTTTTTAATGCTCTGGCCAATGTAATATGAATCCAGGGTTGAGACGACTATTATCAATTCTACATTGATACCTCATCCCTTGCGGTAGGGAGTATTAGTGTTAAATCAAGCATGATCGGGTGTTTATATGTATATATCCGAATACAACGCCTAGTATATATTCGGACACGGAAGGGTAACCGGTGCAATGCCAGATTTAACACCCTAAGGATGATGTCTAGAGTTCTGAACATCCCACAAATCCCACTACTTCCCCTAGTCACATCCCCATGGTAGCAGGATAGAAAATATGTCTTTTTGGTAGTAATGGTTGGTCGTAGATCTGCGCACGGGTAGGTAAAACCAAGGGCTTCGGCAAGATCGATAAATGCTTAACTGCGCAGGTCCTATCACCTAAAGCCGCCAAGTAAAAGAAGAGTATTAGTTGTTAGACTAATATACGTAGGATACGCACGAGTAGGATAATGAAACACGCCAAGTCCTGCAAGCTCCACTTGCATAATATCCTTTGTTAGAGGTTCAAGAAATTCAAATGTCTAGTAAAATTCTGTCTCACCATGCAGCTAGCACCAGTCTCGAGTCTACACAGACGAGGGATTCAGTGGTATGTATGGGGTATTGTAAGCAATAATACTCCGAGCCATCAGGGAAATGATTGGAACTGCAGGTAGTCATGCAGTTGCCCAGAAAAAATGGGGCGTCAGTCTCCCAATCACTACTCCGCACGTGATTTATCAGATTGATTGATCTGGGAAATCTGATAAGATTTGATATACAAAAGACGGTGCACCTGGCGCGGTGCTGAACCCAATTAGAACCCTTGAATCTCTATCCGATGGTCGCCACCACTGTACTGTTTACTCCAGTAGAGCCCTAACATTGATGATTTTATGTAGGACTGTTCGTGGGGAGATAGACTAAGCTGGTCAGAAGCAAAGATAATCATGATTAAGTGCAGCAAGGAGGAGCTCCAGGAATATCTTTTCAGAAGACAGAGAAATCAGTTAATCATGAATGTTCTTTGCTCTAAATTGTGCCTTCAAGTTAGTTTCAGTTAGTGGTGTTCGCGCGATGACTGCTAGCGGTCGTGTGCTGAACAATCTTTGAGGGGGTTTCCCCCCACTCAAGGGTCGCTCGAAGAGAACGGTTCTTTCGGACGCCTGAGTAGCCGCTGACTGAATCCCGAACATCATATCGACTTTGGCCGTCCTTCTGGGGTACTCAACTGCAAATGTGAGTTACATCGACTCGCTGCCGAGGGTTACTTAGTCAAAGGACTAGTACTATTCTAAGGGTGTCTGTTTATACTTGCGAGCCTCTTCCACGCATCGGAAATTATCATGAAGAACCTTGGATGGATCACTTGACTTCCACTCGGTTGTAGGAAGCCAGGTTGGGCCGTGCCACGTGCTCGGGAAAAAATTCTGTCGCATCATTCAATTACTACATACCCTAGAGATATTATACTGTGCGTATTGTAACCAAGATTACCAGTGCCTGATCCACACCTGGACTCTCCGTGGCGGGGTTAATCAATCTTTAGTGGCTCCCGTGCGCCGGCTGGGCCTCAGACAGATGCCCTTGAAGAGTGACGAGACCGTTAGATATACAGTTGCCTGGCTTGCGGGGCCAAAGTCTCCCCAGTCTCAATAGGACATCCAGTGGGTAGCGTTAAATTGGAAGCTCGTCCGGGTCGTGTATTGATTGATACTGGTAAATCAGATAAGATAGACATTTTAAGAATTTGTGGAACCCGCTAAGCTTATCCTGGAGAGGTGTTTGAGCCGTATCCAATCAAGGGGATCCATCAATCTCTGTCTTCTCAATGAATCGTTACTAGTGACCTGGAAACGGTAAACAAAATTTTCTAAAGTGACTAGCACGGTCAATTCCGGGTCCGCGGAGCACGACTACCACGACAATCACAACAGAAGCGCAGGGTGGAACTTACCGCTGCTCACCAAACACGGAGAAAAAGACTCTGTGAGCAAGCAGTGCTCGTATAAAACTCCATTAAGTTCCAGTGAGTTCCAGTGAGTACATTTTATGGACACACAGACGCAGCTATGGCAGCGCCAGCCTGTCCCAGCGTTGCATCAGACACTTCGTTTGGAAAATGAGTGACGCTGGACCCTGCTTGTCGGACCCGCCGGAACAAGCCTGAAGCTAAAGTGCTAGCACAACCGATGATGGCCGTTCTCTACTGGCAGGCAGCAGCGAAAGACAATATAGACACAAAAAAAGAAAAAAAGGGAAAGCAAGAAACCGAAATGCAAAAATCTTAAAACAAGGAAGACCCATAGGAGCAAGGGTATAAATTCAGGACGGATCCCCGGCCATCCCTAGATCTCTCGGAGAACATCGGATATTTCTCGGAAAAATCTTGAGGAACTGAATGCAAAATGGCTGTTGACAAGCTCACCCAGTCTACTGCGATTAATGAGCATCCAATCTCTCTAGAGCCTGCTCAAACGACGGTTGACGACAACGACCAGCAGGATGGTGTTCGTGTCGCTGAAGCGGTCACCGCGACATGGTCTAAGAAGTCTCTTGTGATCGTATATACCTGGTGAGTTGTGCCATCAAATACCTCATATATCTTTAGTACTTTCACTTGGGACTAAACGAGGATAGCTTTTGGCTCTTGTATTTTGTCCAAGCTCTGCAGTCGAACTTGACATCAAATCTCTCGGCCTACATCACAAGCGACTTCTCAGAGCACTCACTGCTTCCCGTGATTAGTATCATTACGAATATCATGACGGGCGCGTGCACCATGCCAATCGCCAAGATTTTAAATCTGTGGGACCGCACGATCGGTGTGTCACTAATGGTGATGATCGCCATAATGGGTCTGATAATGATGGCGGCATGCAAGAACGTTACAACTTACTGTGCTGCACAGGTCAGTGCTCTGCTCACTTGTATTAGCGAACGCGACGAAAACTGATGTCTCGAAGGCGTTCTATAACGTCGGATTCACAGGTCTAATTTTCAGTGTCGACGTCTTGACAGCCGACACTTCCTCCATGCGGAATCGAGGATTAGCCTTTGCATTTACTTCTTCCCCTAATATCATCACTGCCTTTGCTGGATCCCCTCTCTCCGAGAGGTTCCACGCTAGTAACTGGCGGTGGGCGTATGGAACCATTCTCATTCTCCTCCCCCTGGTCGCGTCCCCGCTGATCGTAACGTGGGAATTGGCTAAACGAAAGGCGGCCAAAGAGAATCGACTGCAATATAAACAAAAGAGCACTCGGAGCTGGAAAGGGAGTGTTTGGTATTACTTCATTGAATTTGATGGTGAGTTGGACCATCACTAAATATCTAAATCTAAGACGCCGAGCTAATGGGATTCTCGACTGGAACAGTCGTCGGTGTTTTCCTCCTCATTGCCGGCTTTTGCCTGTTCCTCCTCTCCTTCGTTCTCGCCAACTCGACCGCGGGACAGTGGCGATCGGCTAAAATCATTTGCATGATCGTGATCGGCGGAGTCCTCATCGTTGCGTTTGTGGTATATGAGCGATTTGGCGCACCGAAGCCCTTTATTCCATACCAGCTCCTTTCCTCACGCACCGTCATCGGTGCCTGCCTGCTTGACTTCACATATCAGCTTGCATACTATTGCTGGAACAGCTATTTCACGTCTTATTTACAAGTTGTTTACAACAGCAGCCTGACACAAGCTGGGTATATCAACTCCATCTTCGACTTCGTCTCCCCCATCTGGCTTATCGGCACTGGCTTCCTTATTCGATACACCGGACAATTCAAATGGCTAGTGATGGGTGCTGTTCCGCTGTACATACTAGGCGTGGGTTTGATGATTTACTTCCGCAGCCCCGGCCATAGTATCGGTTATATCTGCATGTGCGAGATCTTCATGGGATTCAGTGGCGGTACAATGATCCTAGTTCAGCAGGTTGCGGTCATGGCGGCATCTAGCCATGAGGACCTGGCCGCGACACTCGCCCTACTCAGTCTGTTCGGAAGTCTGGGTGGTTCTGTAGGAAATAGTATCTCAGGCGCCATTTGGACTAACACGCTACCCGTTAAACTGCAAGAGCTCCTACCGGATGATACGAAGAGCCAGTGGCAAGATATCTATGACTCCCTGGATGTTCAGTTGAGCTACCCTGTGGGATCGGATACTCGAAACGCCATTAACCAGGCTTACGCTCTCAGTCAACGCAATATGTTAATTGCGGGTACGGCGATCATGGCTCTGAGTTTTGGATGGGTCATGATGATGAAGAATATCCGAGTCAAGGATATGGATACCGTGAAAGGGGTTCTGTTCTAAGTTGATGTAGGGGATTAGCTCTTTCTTCAACATATCTTGCCCAAGGGAAGAATCGCCGCTTCTGAGGAGATCAGTCTCCGCTCTAAGCTTTAAGACAGAACTGACCAATATGGGGTCAGCTGGCTTTTCATCCTTTGCGGGATCTCCTATCAGCAAAACCATTTTCCTTTGACCAAAAATGCACGCATTTTTCCGCGTTGGGGTGCCAAGACCTGAAGACATTTTTGCCTACGCTAAATATTGAACCCTAATCAGAACTGATAGTTTCACGCTAGCACTTTTCCCCGACTCACGGCCCACCTTGGCCATTTTCGCGGACCTGGCCGCCACAGCGTAGAGCCCTAACCCCCAGCACAGGCTCTTGTATATGAAACTTAGTTTCTCGGCATTTACCGTACGTTTAGGCCACCAATCGAGTTGATTGGCAGACAGGATCTCTGTTTTGCCCAGAGGGTTGGACTATATGCAAATAGGCAAGAATGCACTATAGCCGCGGGGACTCAATATCACGATGAAACTACACAAGCTTTTGTCTATGCAGTCTGTGCGGTCTGTAGTTGATATTCTCTCAGGAACTACATTAATTAAATTACTCGATGGTGCTATACAGGGATCGACAAAATAAAAGATCGGAGACTCATACTGGAGACAATCACTGGATCACTGGATACTTTATACCAGGCGATTTGAATAAGGTCCGGGCCAACCCAGCCAACCGCCAAGAGGCGCAGCGGGTTAAGGAAATTAATTATGGTGCTAAACCCACCAGGATCGTCCCCCCGGATGAGCGACGGGCCTAGCCGAGTGCTCTTCCATGGTGGTAGAGAACGATATCCAACTAGCGGATGGCACCGCGATCCCCTCCCGGAAAGGATCTACTGATGAAACCAGACCAACTGCATGGGCTATTACATTCCGTTGGGCAGGTATGCACCAATCGTGGAGCAGAGGAATTGTTTGCTGATATTATTCCAATATTCACGGATCGTTACTGAGATGAGGCATGATTGGACAGGCGGATGATACGCATGACGGGAGATGTGCATCAACTACTTCTGGAATCTCTCACTTCTGTTAATTTTCTTCTTGCAACTCTGCCTATGGAGAAGCTGTCGATTGATGAGATAATGTCCCTGATGAGGATCCACTGATAATATCAACCTCGGTTTGATCCACTGTGGAAATTCTCTAACTTAATCTCAATTTCTATAATCCCCTCTCCCTTCATTTTGAAGGCTTGGCATGAGAACAAAGGAAAGGAAAAGAAACACGATACCATCATCAGCCTCTACGGCTCAATCATCATTTAAAAGATACCTCCCGACCACTCCAGATCTCGCAGTTCATCACCTTCTTCATCTTACGAAATCTCCTACAACCATGCTGCGCCGTTCGGCCGACGGATCAGACCCCAGTACGGCCTCTATAGAGTACGGTGGCGACGACCGTCGCAGATCGCATCCTCGTTCCATCACCAAGAAAGAACGCGCTTCGCAGAGCCAGGCCTCTGGGAGACTGGCCTGTGATATATGTAGGGAACGTACGAAAAGCCTCATGACAGAAAATAAACAAAGAAAGTACCGTGTTGACTCTTATCCACAGGAAAGGTTCGCTGTGACCGGGGAGATCCGAAATGTGGACGCTGCGCGTGGCTTGGCTACGACTGCAGCTATCAGGGACCGAAGCGATATCGTGCAGCTCAAGCGGACCTGCCACGTCAATTGTCTGAATTACAGAACCGATTAGGTAAATACGCCCCCGGGGTCCCATATTGTTTGTCGATAAGCTAACCCGGGTTCTCACTGATCCCTGTCGGTCGTCTCAGCGCATGCGGAAGCCCTGCTGCGGACATCGTCCTCGACAGCATCCACGGCTACCACCGCTTGACCGGTCCCTCCCCAGGTTGACTTATCCTGGCCGTTGATGACGCCTTCGGAGCGGTTAGGGGACAATGAACAGCTGATGCAGCGTCTCCAGAGCCATGTCACCCC
>ML732285.1:0-86132 GCA_009176345.1 Aspergillus leporis | reverse complement strand
AATGGATCGGGCGTTTGAGGGGTTTGGCATGTTAGCGAATCTGACGGAGGACACCCCTGATTTCTGGGGGGTGATGGATCCGGTCCTGACTCCCGACGCTCTACCAATCCTGCCTGGTGATACCCTTCAACCTCCAATCCCGTTCGAAAGTGGCTATCTTCCTACTCGGAGCGGTAGCTCTGTTCCTCCTTTCGAAAGCTCTCTCTTCCCCTCGACTCAAGAGCTAGAAAAACCGATCTCACTGTCGGACCTTGCCAACCTGTAACGTGCTCCCGTTTGTTCCTTGTCTGCAGGGCAATGCAACTAACTGACTAACACAGATACCAGAAATACTTTGATGTTTTCTATCCTGTTCTCCCAATCTTGAGTCAACCATGATTTCACCAAGAATGGACATATGATTCAGGTTCGCCGCGCATTCAGGGATTAAGCTACGCTGTGACCCTGATTGGTTCGATGATCATCCCAGAATACGCTCATCTGCAATCATCCTGTTACTGCAATGCCCGCAAATATGTAGAGCTCTGTGAGCGTGATGATGACAAGATGCATCTTATGAGCTTGAATGCCTTTCAGGCGTTGTTATTCATCGTTCGCTACGAATTGACGAAAAAGCACTTTATCCGCGCGTGGATGACCCTCGGCCGTGCTGTTACGCTCGCTCTAATCCTCGACCTGCGCCAAATGGATGGTGGTGACTCTGCTCGAGAGCAGCGCAATCGGTCTCGAGAGGACGCCGCCGAAATAGGGTTAGCCCGCGATATCCGCGACCCAGTCTCGCTGGAGGAGATCTGTCGCTCTTTCTAGTCCTTATACATCTTTGAGAGCTATGGGAGCATCGGCATTGGCCGGCCTTGCACTCTAGGAGAGGGAAACCTGTGCATATTTCTCCCATCCCCCGGAGAGCTCAACGAGGCATTTCAGCCCAGCCCGATGCTCTTTATTAAGGACCCTGCAAAGCTTGCTGGAGTCAGCTACCAGACCTTCTATGCCGCGGTGATAATCATGGTCAAGCTCGCCCGCGTCTGCTTTGAGCACGTTAGTATTCTCTCTCACAGTGCCAGCGACTCGGGCTTCTGGGACCGACACTACTGTTTAGTCAAGACGATCAATAACTACACCGCCATCTTCCAGAGATATCTAACTGCCAAAACCATCCGTGAAGATTCATTAGCGTTCTCGCTGCATCTCAACCTGTGTGCGACGCACATCAACCTCCACGAAGCAGCGATACGTAAGGTCGAGGAGCAAGACTTACCAAAGCTCGTCGCGGTTGAAAGTCGCAAGTGTAGTACTGCCGCGGCCTCGAAGATTCTTGGGGCCATTCGCATGAATTGGCCTGTTCAGCAGTCAGAGGTAACTCTTTCTCCTCCTTTCATTCCTCCGGTTCAACTCTGACTTCTTTCATTTAGCGTGATCACTTCACCCTCCAGGCGACATTCATTGGCTGGCCCATTTCTATGAGTATGATCGCCCTAAGCCGCAGTCTAGCCAATGATGACACGACTCCCATTGGCATTGTGGACTCTCTGCGCCTGCTACGTGCCGCGCTGGACCAGGTCGAGGAACCTGATGGGTATTAGCACAAAGCAAGCGGTGCTGCGGTGGCTGCCTTGGCGAAATGGGATGAACAACAGCGCGGGTCCCGCTCAGAGGAACGACCTGATGGCGCTTGATTTGCGTTGAGCCGGCTATTCTATGCGTAGACATGACTCGACGGTCGAAACTTCACATCTCTGACCAAGCATAACCCGACCTTAAAATGACCCGACCTTAAAGTACCTTTAATTTCACTTGAGAACCGCAGAAAAAGCGCATGCACAACAGTGGGATCAAAGACTTGGATGAAAACTTTACGTTAGATACGAAGTTACATATAAGAGTTGGGGATAGTCCCTTGCTGGTAGAAGAGAATCACTAACTACCTATATAGACATCCGGAACTAGGCTGTTTGACAGTCGAGTTTGACTGGGACCTCACCCACCCGTCATTGTTATGATATCTATAAAATTGGCGAAGCCCATCAGGGCCTTGGGACATCAGCTAGCCATACGAGGCGTATTACAGACATCGTCACCACTTATCAAACCAATTTTTGAAGAACATCGAGTGCAATTGAAGCGTCGAAATTGCTAATAGACAGCTACTTGGTAGAGTCCTATGCTTAGCTCCCTGTGGTTCTCATCACGTAGTCCTCCATGTGTGGTGCTGGTGAGCGTAACAGCGGATACCCTGGTGTTCTTGTCTACCTATACTAACCACGCCTGGTTGGTACGGAATGGTAGTAGTACAAACGTACCCCAAACCCGCCCTAGGGACTAACCTTCTCGTGGTTGACGATGGGGAGACAATTGGTGGAATATGTAGTCAGGAGCGCATCTACCCCAGTCTTTACGCGCAGATTAGTTATCCTCTCTTTGAGTACTTCTTCTATCCGATGAAGAAGGAAAGGGATCTCTGTGTATGGCTCCATCTCCGGGCAGACTATCCATAACTACCTTGTCAGCTTTGCCGAAGATCATGATCTCGTGCGTCCCATTCGTCTTTGGACTCGTGTGACTCAAGTGCGCAAAAATGCCAACCACCAGGGCTGGATCGTGGAAACACAGTCTGGAGAGCGGCTGATTGAATGCAACAAGCTGATCTATGCCATGGAGGCCAATTCTAGCCCAATCCGACCGGAAATGGCCACGAGAGAATTTCAACAAGCCCGTCATCCACTCCCTAGACATTGCCACCAATCTGTCCCTGATCAAGAGCGACGCAATCTAGCGAGCCACTGTGGTGGGAGCCTCAAACCATCATATGACAACGTATACGAGCTTCTCAAGGCTGAAAAAAAGATAGACTGGATCATCCGACCGAGTGCCTCCGGGGCATTTCCCATATTCGTCCCGACTTTCATGGGTTGGTGGCGTACCCCTTACAATCACGGATTCTCGTGGTATTACACGCTCATTCGAGCGGCCCTGCGTCGCGATTGATCGCGACCCTCGTCTAGAAGAAAGCCCCATGTTACTCTCTATAACAATACTTAAGGATCTACGCATCCACCTTTCACCCTGGAATCAACAATGGTGGTTTGAAGTATCGTCCATCTTACATCTTAATCCTCACCAATTCACCAAAAGCTGTCGTAATTATGCATATATATTCGCTGTCGTGAAGCTGCCTGAAGACATTTGGCTTCCAATGGACCCTGACGAAACACCCCGGGATTCAGAGGGAATACCAACTGAACTACGAGATTTCCACGATGTTTTCTCCGCCCAACGGTCGAAGATGCTCCCCTCTCAAAAATCTATCGTCCATGCGATCGATCTAAAAGATGGTGAGGCACCACCATATGGCCCTATCTACCCTCTCTCCCAGACCGAAATTGCTGAGCTCCGGCGTTATATCAACGAGAATATCGCCAACAGACGAATCTAACCCTTGAAAAGCCCAGCAGGGGCCCTGATCCCTTTTGTCCCTAAAAAAGATGGTAGTCTATGTCTCTGCGTGGACTACCGCGGTCTCAACAAGTTTTCAGTTAAGAATCAATACTCTTTGCCTCTTATTTTTAAAATTCTTGACTAATTATCTGGATCCAAGTACTTTAGCAAGATTGATATTCAAGATGTCTATTACTAGATCAGAATTAAAAAAAGGGATGAATAGAAAATAGTATTTCTAACTTGCTATGATTATTTTGAATATACTGTCATGCCATTCGGATTGACTAATGCGCCGGCCACTTTCCAGAATTGTATTCATACCACGCTTCGTGGTCTTCTCGACATTTTTTGTGTGGCATAATTGGATGATATTCTTATCTTCTTAGTAGATAGGGAATTCTATATCTAACATCTTCACCAGATCCTTGAGCGCCTGCGCCAAGCAGAATTATTCGCTAAACTCAGCAAGTGTGTCTTCTATCAAAATCAGGTTGAATTTCTTGGATATATCATTTCTCAAGATTGTATTTCAATAGATTCTTAATATATTGAAATCATTGTTTCCTGGGAGCTCCCACGAAGTTTCCATAACATCCAGGTCTTTCTTGGATTCTGTAACTTTTATTGATGATTCACCCAGAATTACTCTTAGATTGCACTGCCTCTTACGTCACTTTTGAAAGACAGTAAAAATGGATGAAAACTAGTTTTAGTTAATCTCTCAAGAAAGAGACTGCTTTTTGGTCTTTTATTGCTGCTTTTCAGACAGCACCCCTTCTACGTCACTTTGACCCTCAAGAACCTGATTTGCATTGAGACAGACGCCTTTAAATATGCTATGGCAGAGATTCTTTCTCAGCCTGATAAAGAAGGGCGTTATCATCCAGTAGTGTTTTGATCTCAAAAATTTACTAAAATAAAAGTACACTATGGAACTCTTTGTAATAGTTTATTTATTTAAATATTAACATCATTACCTTGAGGGAAGTATTTATCTTATTAAAATACTCTTGGATCACTCTAACCTACAGACATTTATGTGTCAGCCTAAGTTGAACGGCCGACAGGCTTGTTAGTGTATGTTTCTTACCCTATTTGATTTTGTGATAAAACATTAGTCAGGGAAGACTAATCCTGCAGAAGATCCTTCAAACAGTGTTTGAAGTGGACGGGTTTTCGCGTCTGTTAGCTGAGTCATACAAGTTGGCTGGTGCTAAGTAGTTTAGAATCAGTTACGAAATACTTGGAAATCAGTTCTTAATCTTTTCCTCTCCGTTTGCCTCTATATCGAGCGAGGCACCTTCACCCCCACTGAAGCTTGTAGACGAAGCCTCTGAATTCATGATTAACTAGAAAAGACAATGGGCAGTTGTAAAATAGTTTATAACTGCTTAAGAAGCAGGCCTCGATTATCAAGGTTGATCGTACAGAGTAGTGTACGCAGAAAGTTGAAATTGAAATTCATGGTGTGTGTAACAGTATTTAAAAGCTGACCTGGGAGGCTGGCGCTGCCAAGACAGGTGACCTATGTACTCATGAATAAATCATTATGATCCTTCAGCCCAGCCTTGAGGTCTTGGCGGATTTGATTCCAGATACGGTTAGTCTCGACCCACATTGGCCATTAGGTAACTATAGATGAGGTTAACTTAGTTATGGACTATGCCGATTATAGACCTAACACATGTGCCAGGAGTATCTTAGTCGTATCTAGAAGTAAGTGAGTTGCGCAGCCAAAAAACACATAGTCAATACAAGATGCTAGATTGACGATGACGAAGTACTTTAGTTGATTATGTTGGGATGAGGGATACGACACAGGCGGAGCATTAGCTGTATGCAAGCAATTAGGTGATATTGAACACGTCTAATGATCTAAGCTAACCCCTGAGCGGAAGCGTGGTTGACGGCTTCCTGATAGTCCTATTTACCACGCAAAGCTAGCGTGTCTCAGGGAGGACAGAGAACAACAGAAGCTCTCAGTCACATGGATGTAATCTACCAATTTAGACCAACTCCCATCTAGAACAAGGCGCTAATGCGTGAAATAAGGAATTACTTCCAAGATTTTGCACCAAGCGCTGAAAATGAGGCTCGTCTGCTCGTTCAAACCTTCTAAAAGAAAACCGAGGATTTTTGCTCCAATCGTTTTCCCATCATGTTCGGCATTCACTCAACATAACACTTCTTGTGCCTGTTCCTAACTCAGGAAACCTGCTTCGGGCAGGCTCAGAATGATATTAGACGTTGTCTCATCACTTTCAGCGGGGACTGGAGAGAAGACTTACCTCGCACCACATGCCAATTGATACGGTAAAGGTGTCAGGAAAATGGATATTAGCATTGTATTGACTCGTCAGATACCACTGTGGCTGGCTGAGATTTGCAACCCCTCAATCCCCCCTCTTTGATTTTCATGTATTTTTGCTATATTTGGACCCCTCGGGCTAGTGACCCTCGAGTCATTGGTATTCTCATGGGTATTTCAACCCCCATGAAGCTCAGTATTTTAGTTCAGCAGAATCAACAATCTTTTGATCCCATCTCTTTACGTTACCCCTTTTTGATTCCGTTGCTCCAACTGGCCAGTAAATCCAGTGTATTTCTATAGCTATACAGGCTCGAACGGACCGTTGCCGGTCAGCCTGATTCGTGCATAGGACAGGCAGATGGCATGCCACTGTTACCTATACGTCTGAGAGGATTACTAGGCCATACTGTCTTGGCTTGCCCAGACAAAACGTTATCCGTAAAGCGCAGAATTCACTGGATATCGTAGCCTGCTTCTCCTTTGAGGAGCCTGGACAATCATCGAGGCGCAAACTGCCTGGCCACAAGTTGTACCAATTGCAATTGGGAGGCCGATGTTATGTTGTGACTTTGCGGATGCCAAAATTCCAATTAGCAGAATTTCTCGCATTAAAAGGGCTCTTCATAGTTCATACTTGGCTCAGATGTAATTCAATTACTTTACGGGAATTGTTATTTGGACCTCACGCTATACCAAGATAGGAAGGTAATATACTGCGTATTGGTAATACTGTATATTGGCCTACTTGCTGGCTTTGGAGCATTTAATCTTTCATATTTAGGAAGGATCTTCTAGTATAATAGGATTACTTTACGGGTGGCAGAATTCAAAAATCCACTTTTTTGTTAGTCTCGTGGCCAAGCAGCGTCTGAGTGTGCTAGACAGTAGAGCCGTTTGCCAGCAAGCTTTCCTCAGCAATCTCGGTAATTTGCCTCCCTCGAGGCTTTCCAGCAACATTGTTATATTGATGATCCGCGACCATTCTTGCCCGGAAAAAACTGTAGCCAATCAGCAGCGATCCCGCGCTTATCAAGATCGAATTACTTTATCAGGCGCTGAAACAACATGATTGGTCGGTTTCCTATCACTGTATCATTGCTACTGCACAGTACAGAGTACAATACATAGCAAGTAAGCTTGACTAGCGGCGACTACTGGAGTGGCAACTTTCGCACCGCATTAATGGTGATAATAATCATGATACAAGATTCTCATGTCCAGACATGGAACGTTGAATTGCAGTTCCTGTCGAGCTGAGAGGTGGTATTTTACCACTAACAATTAGCTGATTCAGTGACTACCCACTCCTCCGTATGTTTTTGTATGGTAAACCGGGTCAACTCGGAATACCCGCGTTGTAACAAGGTAATACCAGCCTTTCAGGCTATGAGAAACTCTCAACAGCAATCTCCAGGATAGTTCTTCAATCAACTCGTTCAATTGGTTCCATCAGTACTAGCATGTACGGAATCCTACGACCCATTAGTTCCGCGTATGTAGTGTTGTATGTACTGTAGACAGGGTTCATGCAGAGTGACCCGCTTTTCTGTGCGTCTTGTATGGTAACTTGGTACTTTGGCATGAGTTTGTCGTTGGCTAGAGCTGCCTGCGTCTGAGCCACTCACGGGGTATTATTGAAACTGCTCCATGATTTTGGCTCTTTCTTTAAGCAATCACTCAACCTGTTGATCTAAGATTCGCTCCACTTGATCTAATACTCCGTCAGATTTGCCCTACGGTTACTAGTCCTTGATCTTCCCGCCTGCTCAGACACTTTGTCTATGGGCCAGTAGTAGTATTGACGCCAAAATACGATCAGATATCGAGTCTCGGGTATTTAGTTCGACCTTGTTCATGATAATCTGCGGTGAGCCTTTCAAGAACCAAAGCCATTCCTGGTATCGGCAGCGGGTTGAGCAGTTTTGCCTCAGACACGATGCCTTGGGAAAGCTATTGAAGATTGAAAGGGTCAAATTGATCAAGAGAATTATGAAAAGGTTCAGGAGGTCCAGCTGCTTGATTGGAGAACAGGATGACTTCACAACCCGGCAAAAAAAGATGCGAAATAACCGGCTGCTGACAACAGAAATCTACGATTTAAAAGCAAGGATATTGTACCTCGAACCGAAAAATATGAAAGTGGAAAAGTTTCGCAGAACAAGAGCATTAACTCCAGGTCTTATCACAACCATCATATGAAGCACGCTGTGAGAAGATTCGTAACATAAGCTGAAAGGCGATTGGAGAAAGTATGTCATATATTTCAACAGAAGAAACGAAGCTAAAGAATTCCCCGAAGGAACCCTCTTTCGCCCGAGGCTGTCTGTAAATTCTGTTTCAAGTTGACCAATTAACTTGAACTATTGAAAGCACATACAAAGGATCCTTTGCCATATACCATCTTAAGTGGACACCAAGCCTGCAACGTTTCCCCGACATCCATTACCCTTACATATCTGGAACAACACCCTTCATTGGAGGCCCACTCTCGATCTCGTCGTAATCATCAAATTCAAGGAGAGACTCCTTCACGCTCGTGATACCTCGAAGAAGATCCGCCTCTGGAATGTTCAGAGCCACACCCATGCGTACGCGGTCTCCATCTGGGTAGGTTAGAATGCCCTTGTGGAGGCACAGCATGCTGAGTCGTCGGGTGGTGTGTCGCGGGTTGCCAGTACGTTTCAGGTAGAGGCCCAAATCAGCACCGCGGTTTGTGGTATAGTCAAGCCATGGCATGTTCCAGTCGGCTGTTTCCTTCTTCCAGACCTGCCCGATCCAGGTGGCGCGGTCGACGAGCTTCTCCTCGTCCATGATCTTCAGCGTCGCACGTGTGGCAGCGATAGCCGCCGGTGCCATGCCAAAGGTTGCTACGGACTCATAGCCGCCGACCAGATCCATCACCTCGTCGTGACCAAAGATGTATGAGGCAGGATAAGCCCCGCCGGTGATGGACTTTCCCATAACAACCATGTCGGGCTTGTTCTCCGGACCCATCCAGTCGGAACAAAGGAACTTTCCAGTTTTGCCCGAGCCCATTCGGACTTCGTCGGCAATGAAGAGTATATTGTATTTCTTGCAGAGCTGGCGCACGCCAATTGCAAAGTTGAGCTCTTCCTCAAAGGAGCTGCGCCGCGTGATGTTAGTTTGTTGAGACGAACCATGATAGTCTGGATTGGCTACGGCCATGAGGTTTTCCAGCACAGACTTACGGTTTCTTTCCGTGGATACACTCCATGATTATTGCGGCCACACGTCCGTGAACGTCCGCAAGGACTTGCTTGAAATCTTCCAGGCATCCGTACCTCAAGAGCTCCCCGGTCTTTGGGTTGGAATTCCGAAGATTCTCGTTGGCGATACCATAATCTGACATACTTGTTAATTTTGCTGCACAGGATCCGAAACTGGTCTTTCGACACTAAACGAGCAGAACTAAGAGAACAGGTGAAAACGGGGCACGCAATACTTACCCGATGACTGGCCCATATCATTCATGATGGGCCAGATTCCGGAGCCAACGCCATGATAGTTGTCCGAAACCCCAAGTACGAGGACATCGCCAGGCGGAATGTTCTTCCTTTTGATTCCCCATTTCCGGGCAAACTTGACGGCTGCATCGGCACCTTCTGTGCCAGAAACCATCCCTACCATTTTGTCGTAGCCGAACCGTGTGCACATGTCCCGCGTGAATTCGGCCCAGTCGCCCACTTTCGTGGCGATATTGGTGAGAGTGACTTAATGTTGATGCGGTTAGCTTAAAACCTAATGCAGTCCAGTTGCGGACTTCCACAGCGGAGCGTATGGACCATGAGGCTGGTACTTACTGGTCTGCATAGAGGTGGTCATCGCTTCGAGCAATTTCGGATGACATTGGCCTAGGTTGGTGGCGCTCAACATGCAGATGAAGTCGATGATTTCCTTGCCATCGACATCCTAGTAGTTTTCAGTCATCTCGCCAGTAACACCATAGAGATGAACGAGGTGGGAGGATGAAGCACAGACCTTCAATATAGAACCCTTGCCGCTCTTGATGAAGACAGGAAGTGGAAAGATACCTCCCGCGGAGTGCTTGCTATCGATTTCCAGGAGCTCCTTTGTCTTGGAGGACAGTCGCACGGCCTTGCCCTCTCTCGGATTTTCCCGAGTCATGATTTTCACAGTACTCTGATAACTGATAGAAAATTCCACGGGAATTCGCGAAGTGACCAGGCAATTACGTGGAGGTGATAGCAGTTGGTGTGAGGAAAAGAGAGAGAATAAGGGGCTTTCAGCGGGCAATCTGAGGGAATTTATACAACCCAACCTCGGAACTCGTTGCTATGTATGTGTTGCCGGTATCCTGCGGCGGCCACTTAATCCACTCGCCCTCTAGTGGTACGTCCTTTTGTCTGACCGCCTGGAAGCGTACTTTCAATCCATTATTCCAGTGAACCTCGAATCAAATCGCTTGGGTAATACACACTAACTACCATTTCTCGCCAGATGGAGCGGAACGACGTTGTCCTTTCCGCGTTCTTGGACGTAGAAAGATAGTGGCACCCACCTGGGCAGTCCTCCCAGGCAATTAGTCTTGCCGTGGGGTTCAAAGGGTGCCAGATACTGGTAAAATAACAACCTTGGTAGGTTATCAGCGATAGGAATGTAAGTTGCGGCTGGGGCAAAGTCTGATAAGCGCGGGCATCCCGCAGATGATGTTGCATTCGACCCACGGTGCTAGCGGCCGGGTTCCAAGCTGCGGTTGGTCGCGTTAGGTAACTTTTCGACCTAATCTACTTGTACTACAGACTACATACAGAATAAACAGGGTAGCCTCGCTTATCCTACCTGCCGGCTGGGACAAGCCGGCACCTTTTTTGGCAGCCCGGCTTACATGGACCGAGGACTTGAAGGCCAGCAGATTCCATCCTCGTCCAGCTGCCTCAAAGCAATTGGCTCGTTCATCACAGTTAGCAAGCCCTTTCCCCGCTCTTCCCCGCGATAATCATGGATTTCGATACAGAGGAGCCCCGCTGATGTATCAACATTCGCGGCCGGGGATATAGCTCGGCAATGGGCAAGGTATATGAAGTTTGTAAGCGAGTCCGTCGGCAAATTCGAGTGCCGAATCAACATGGCGCACTACCGGCGACCCGAAAGGGGAATTGAAGTGATACATGCTCGGCCGATTGGCATTGCCCATGATACTAGGGAGGTAAGCTCGGGGGAACCTCATTTCTGGCCGTTTCAGGAAGTCTGTCTTCTTAATAATGAGGCATATATCCCCGCATGTTAGAAGGAATCCATGTTTTTCCCGCAGACTTTCACAGCCGGGAATCGACACCTTCTGTTCCCAGGAAATATTTTCCTTTCCCCGACTTCCGTTACCAGTCTGTGGATCTTAGGTCCTCCGCTTCTTAGCTTTTGGAATTTCCTCTCAACTTATCCTCAGTCTCCTTGCGGCCGACACAGTATTTTCATACGATGATGAGAACTTCCGTGGCTTGTTTGAATTTCAGTGTACGCCTACAATTTCCATGTCGTCTGCCTTCTTGCCCCTTCGCGCCGTCATAGCCTCGTGCTCATCAGAATGCATGTTTAACATAGCCAGGCTAATGTTTTTCCTCTAGAAATTCTACAATATCATCAATGGAGGAACGGTAGCCAGTGCTGTGACTCAGCATGGTATCAACCCGGCCAACAAGGAGCCAAACCCCCCGGTTCCGGTTGCCAGTCCCACCGATCTTGACAATGCTGTCACTGCGGCTCAAGTTGCCTTTGAACAATGGTCGCGATTCCCGCTTGAAGATCGGCGTAAGGCTCTGTTCGCGTACTCTGATGCACTGAGTGCTGAAAAAGATGGATTCACCGGTCTGCTCACGAAAGAGCAAGGCAAACCCCTCTCCCAGGCGGCAGTCGAAGTTGAGATGGCGGTGGCATGGATCAAGGGCCTGGCGAGCTTGGAGATACCTGAGGTTGTGCTGGAAGATTCATCCGAGCGAAGAATTATCCAACGATTCACGCCCATTGGAGTGGCAGCCGCGATCGTACCGTGGAATTTTCCAGTGCTCCTGGGAATCGGAAAGGTTGTCTCGGCGCTGATCACTGGAAACAGTATCATTGTGAAGCCTTCTCCCTTTACTCCCTATACAGCGCTGAAATTAGCCGAATTGGCAATCCCTTTCTTCCCTCCAGGGCTGTTCCAAGCTCTCAATGGGAATGACCAACTCGGGCCATGGTTGACGAGGCACCCGGGAATCCAGAAGGTCAGCTTCACCGGCTCAACATTGACGGGAAAACGTGTTGCTGTCGCGTGTGCCGATAGCTTCAAGCATTTTACCCTCGAGCTAGGAGGCAACGATCCTGCTATCATATGCAAAGATGTGGATCTCGACGCCCTGGTACCTAAAGTAGGTGATTGGTGCATTATAGTGGGATCCTTGCGCGAGTAGAAGAAAAGTTGCTGACGCTTGGATACGGCCAGATCGCTTCACTTTGCTTTCTGAACTCTAGCCAGGTATGCATGATGATCAAACGTGTCTATGTACACGAGAGCATCTATGAGGCATTCCGAGATAGGCTATCTGCCTACGTGAAAACCCTGCTTGTCGGCAATGGAGTCCAGCCAGATGTGTTTTTCGGGCCGGTCCAGAATGAGATGCAATACAACAAAGCACGGGAGTTGCTCAGCTCTATCTCTGCAGAGGGACTACGTCCAGCGCTCGGCGGCATCGTGGAAGAGTCGGCCGGCTACTTCATTCATCCAACCATTATCGATAACCCACCCGACACTGCTCGTGTTGTTACCGAGGAGGCATTTGCTCCCATTCTACCGCTGATGAAGTGGCAGACGGAGGAGGAGGTCATTGCCAGGGCAAATGCTGGCCCGACCGGACTTGGCGGTTCCGTCTGGAGTGGAGATCTCGATCAGGCCCAGCGTCTAGCGTCTCGCCTCGAGTGCGGCTCTGTCTGGATAAACTCTCATTTCGCAGTCGCCCCCCACGTCCCCTTCGGCGGTCGTAAGGAAAGTGGCTATGGCGTAGAATGGGGAGTGGATGGCCTTAAGGCCTACTGCAATCCCCAGACCGTTTGGATCTTCAAGAATGCCTAAACTTTGCTATGTACTGTAATGGCTTGCTGATGGAGGTTTCCCTACCTCTGGTGAACGTCTCCGCGGTTGTTGCCAGGACCAGCGTATGCTGGGTGTTTCCGTTGTTCGGTTTCTCCTTCTGAGGCCTATTTGGGCCACTTGCTTCGTTGCTTCGCTTTCTCTTCACTAGATGCTCGAATCCATATCATTCTCGCTGTCCCTCCTTCTGCTTCCTGTGCGTGGCCGCTCTGTCACTTGCTGACTATCAGCATCTGTAGCCGCGTAGGACTTTCTATCGCATCTCACAGCCCGCCGACTATACGTGAGAAATCTCGTGCGTTTCCCCCTCAAGCCAGCTCTAAATAGCCAAAAGTGACGATCCCGTCTAAATGTTGAGAAAGCCTCCGCTACCCATTGGTCAAGATTTCACACTACGCTGCAAGAATTGATATTCCCAGAACATCAAGAGGTTAGAAGATGGGAATACTAAGTCATCGTGGGTTATATTGATCGCAAGTGTTTGTTAAGACCAAGTAGACAAAAGGTGGAAACCACTCCGGCAACCAGAATCATCGATGTCCACGACAATGAAGCCGGAGGGGAGTACTGATGATTGGGAGGGGAGCTGAGTACTCCGCACTGAATGGAAAAAAATGAAGGGAACCGCCAGCATAGAGGGCTCAGCGAAGCAACCGAGTTCCAAACTAGAGCGATACACCCCGCGCTGGTCAAGTCGCTGGTTGAGCTGGTTATGACAGAAAGATGACTATCGACAGGGAGTAACCTGGTGTTGTTTCTATGCCGGAGAGGAGCAGTCAAGATGTACAATTGTACATCTTCAGTGATGGGAACCTTAAATCATGATACATAACCATCTCTTGGGGAAACAGCGGGGGTACGGCTGTCCACTTTGGAGGTATATTCTACCTAACGGTCGAGGTCAACAAGGGCCTGGAGGAGTCGGCAAAGCTGAACAATCACCACTCACTCCATTTCCTTAAATTTGTAACATTGCTGTGGTAATCTTATCAGAACCAGAGTATTGTATATTATTAACTTTGCTACCACTCTCGTGGGAAGCGGCGTTAGAGTTGATATGGTTGACGTCAAACCCCCTCGTGATCCTTTGAGAGACCGACGGTTTTACCGTTCCTTTGTAAGCGGGAGGAGGAACCTTGAACCGAATTTGACTGCCATCTACTGTCCTCCGTATCCAGTAGTCCGCAGTACTCCGTACAGTACCGGAGTACGGGTACGGGTACGGGTACGAGGGAACTGTACATAACCGTACCTTCAAGTAAGCAGCCCCACCCGCCCTTCGGCGAGTTGGTCTGCCACACCCCAACGCAAAATCCCACGTCAATGCAAAAAATGAGGCAGTTCGGCTAATTACTCAACGTTGCCTTGGCTATCTATCCAAAAAGGCAGTTTCGGGCCTTCTTCAACCGCTTGGCCATCATTTCTACCGGGTAAATACATATTTTCTTGATGTGGTGTTGGTTGATTGCGTCTTAAAATTGCCGCCTTCCCCTGACGTTTAACAGCTTGTTGTCTCTCTAACTGAGCACGTTTTGCAATTCGAGGATTTGCATCATATACTGTTAGGGGCCCTGTATGTGTGATCCGTCTCTGTGATGTTTTCTTAAATTGGGGCTTGCGATGACGCAGGTGTTGTTATAGATCGCTCTAAAGTTGAGTAGCTAGTTCCGTCGTTTCTATAGAGCTTCCAAATAGATGATCAAGACGCCGCGTAAAGCTTTGATTCAGCTCTGGGCTGTTATCGATGTCTCCTTGGGCTTTATCAATGCTTCGGCGAAGGCCTCTTATAGTAGAGGGAGGTGGAGAACTTGATGGAGGGGGTGGTGTAGTGTATATTTCAAGCTCTGGAGTGGGTTCTTTAGCGTCATTTAATGGCTGTATAACCACCTCTGGATTGGAAGGATAGATACCCCGTTTCTTAAAGGCATCCCGAATTGTACGTTGCTTGAAGACATTCTCTCGAATAGGGTGGATCTCTCTGGGAAAATCGCTTTTATCATCTGTTGAAACACCCATCTGAGCGAGGTAGTTATTGCGCTGGCGATAGAAGTGTTTATAAACCTGAAATGGCTGTACATCAAGAGGCTGCACAAGGTGCATTTTATGGGGTAGAAAGCAATAAGGAATAATATAGTTTAAGGCGCAAAACTGAAGGAATTCGTACGTAAGATGGGATCCATGGCCATCAAAAAGTAGCAATCGGGGGTCCTCTTTCTTTGAGAGACGGTGTTTTGTATGATTATGGAAGTGTTGTATCCAATCAAGCCCAATTAGATCTGTAGAGTATTCTTGGGAGATACAGCAATACGATATTCATCTGGTATATCAGAATCGTACCACCGTTCAAGGTGATATGTGCCTTTGAAGATAAAGTATGGTGTCACAGTAAAACCATCTGCAGCAATACATTCAATAGCAGATACCAGTTCTCCTATATCCCCAGTAGGATTACCCTTCACAGCTTGCGTAGGCTTGGTAGTAACAACTTTTTGAGACTTGCCTTGCCCTAATTGAAGGCCAGTTTCGTCAAAGTTATAGATATTCACGGGGGGGATCTGTGTAATAAATCGCTCCAAGCATTCAAACCAGTGCTGACGAAGGCCTATATCCTCTGCATTTAGACGCTCCTTCTCCTGCGGCTTCTGCTTCACCAGCTTAAACTCCTCTGGGGGGCGTTTAATAAAGCGATATACCCAGTTTTTATCAACTGGATGGGAGGCTGATCCCTCGGTGTTCCGCTGAAGGATCTGGTTGGCACTCAACCCAATCATCCTTGGTGTAGGTGGTGTATATAGGGAATCCAAGTGCCGAATCCAACGAATTAGGGCCTTCTCTTGTATCTCATCAAGGGTCTTGTTGGTAATAGGACGTTCGCTTCGAGTCAGTCGGCCATTCAAACGCGCCCGGAGTCGGTGATAAGGAACGTTAAATTCTCGCGCCAACGCAGAGATATTGGATTGTTCTTGGCTTCTAGCAATTTCGCAGACTTCAGAGATGCACTTTTCGATCTCAGAATAGGATTCCGACATGGTTGTGGTAGATAAGACGTTGAATTGCTTAATTTTTTGAGTTGACGTGGGATTTTGCGTTGGGGTGGGGCTGCTTACTTGAAGGGACGGTTATACTGTATTGAGAAGTTGAAGAATGACTCTCACCCCAACTGCATCCCCACTTTTCTTCTCCCTCCCACCATCCCCGCTCATGCCCATACTCATGCCCATCATACGTACAACTGCACTTCATTATTATATCTCATCTTACCTTATTTGAGTTTGGGTCAAACTACCTATCCGAAAGACCAGACGATTGTGAGATCTTTGACAAATTTAATCTGATCTGCGCAAGACAAACCCCTTCATGCCTCGTCAACGGAGCAAGGGCTGCATCCCCTGCAAGATGCGCCGAAAGAAATGCGACGAGAGAAAGCCAACCTGCGTCGCTTGTGCGCATAATGTCCTTCTCTGTGCCTGGGGCTCCGAGTGGCCGACAAGCAAACCTCACAACTCGGGCGGCAAAGGGTTGAAGACAAAGAGCCCGCGGCTGGTACGACAACAATCAGCGCCCAAGAGCATGATTTCGGACATGGCGTTGTCTGCAGTGCCAAATGTTATACATCCTCAACTCGCCCACCCGAAGACAAATTTTCTCTACTCATTTTTCTACGCCCGAGCAGCACAGACACTGTCAATAAAAGACGGGGAAGGAAACCCCTTCGTGCATGTCCTGATGCCAATGGCCGCTACTAGTGACATCGTCTTTCAAGCCATGCTTGCCTTCAGCGGAGTGATCTATGGACAGCAGCATTCCGATGCCTTAGCCATAACCACGTGGGAGCATTACGCGCAGGCGATTCGCAGCTTGAAGCATACGCTCACACTCTATGTTGATAACCAAGTTGACCGGGGGACTGAACTGGTCGCGACAGTGCTTCTACTGTTGTCCTTGGAGGTAAGCAGGGTGCGCCACTTTGGGATCCGTTGGCCAAGGTACTCACGAGCTTTTTCTGATCTCTCATTCCTCTAGGTCAGTAAAGCCGACTCCGATGGTCATGCTTTCCGTCATCTCAGGGCATGTCGAGAGTTAGTGTCAGGAACTTTTGCCCATTGCCAAAATCCTCAATTGTTGGGCTTCCTAGCAGAGTATTACCTTTACACCCTGTCGCTCCTCCCCTCTAGCTTGATTGAGCATTCGGATCCGATTGAAGAGGATATCGACTTCGCATTTCGAATCTTACTGAACAACAGCGTCCCTGCAACCGGCGTTTTATGTGGATGTGCCCCGGAGATGTTTCGTACCATATCGAAAGCCACGGTGGTCTCACGTCGTTTGTACGATGAGTTCACTGATAAAGCTGGCCCCTCGGTTGAATGTCTTCAGGAACGCCTCGATCTTTATGACTACGTCCAGTCGTGGGTGCCAGAATATGCCGACGAGGAAAATGCCATGATCGCGCGCGTCTATCAAACAGCTCTCTTGGTCCTCCTTTTGCAGGCTGAGCCCGGAGCTTTTGACAATATGGCGATGAATGAACTCGTGACAAATCTCATTAGTCTCCTTCGGATGATTCCGGTCGAGTCCAACACAACCACAGTTCTAGCTTGGCCACTTGCGACTGTGGCACCGTGTGTCAAGTCTAGCACAGACCAGGCGTTTATCCTACAGTACTTAGGTGCCGTTGTACAAAAATACCGATTTGGCAATCATCGGCAGACCGAGCAACTACTTCGGCTAATCTGGTCGCGCCGAGATCTACAGGAACGGGGTCCATATTGCATACCTCGCGCGATGGAGGCGCAGGGCTGTCGATTCTTACTCTGTTAATCATGACTCAACATGTAATGTGCCTTGTTTTTGGGTTTTTCGGGAGTGGGGAACAAAAGGACTTTCATTTTTCATTGCTATTGCTCAAGGTTAGTCTATGGTTCTGTGGATATAGGCCAGGTTGTAACAATATTTACTCACTTCAACGAGAAAAATCGATTGGGGCCACTAGAAACTAGTGAGCTTGCGTTCCAGTGCTAGGGAATCAGGAGAGGGGCTAAGATAAAAGATCGTCGTTAATCGTACCAAGTCGGCGGCCCAGCGAAATTTTCTAAAACCTACTACAAGCACCCTGAATTGCCCCAGTGGGACAATCTAAGTTGGCGACAAATTGTCCTCTACTTGGGACCAGCCCAGGAGCGGTATCGGTGTATAGCAATCAAAGCTTGCGTAAACGTTAACCTACTGCTGACTTCTATTAGTCAACTAGTCACTGGCTCGTGCCCTACTTTACGAGGACATGAGACACCTGGACCGCCGCTCCCCATATTCTCCAGGATTCAATTTGCGGGGAGGGATCAGACCCCAGGTTTTACATGAGGCATAAAAAATTGGGGAGGCTGTGGGGCTGATTCAGTGATAGGGTACCGAAGGCTAGTACTACTAAGCTGTACTAGCAACCCGGTAATGTACTAGCTACGGGTAGATAAGCGCGGGTCTGAAGCGGATTGGTTGGTGCGAGATAATTCCTCTGGGTTAGACCAGTTTGATCTGGATTGGAAAATGGAGAATGGAGAGGTTTCATCCTTCGGGATTCGACATCGGCTGTTCGAGTGAGACTTCGGCGAAAGCTGACTCTTGAAGATTGCCGCTACTGATATGATGCATTCAAGCACCGACGCGCCTATCGGCCACGAGAGTTTTGATCCTTTCTTGTGGTCTTGAAGCCACTCTTTCCCCAAATACGCTCATGCTCTAGGGCGGCGCCTCTCGTTTGGTTTATATAGTGAGCTCCCTGCAGGTTTCAGCTCCGAGTCCGGTGAACCTTTTTCTTCAACATCAAGGTCCTCTTTTTGCAACTATCCTCTTGTCATTCTTGCATTCTGTTCCCTGTCTTTTGGACTCGTCAGAGTGACCATGTCCTTCAGCCCATCCGAGACAGGGTCACCAAGCCCAGCCCAGCTAGCAAAGAACTTCTCTCGAATGTGAGTGACCTCTTATTCCCCGGAAAGCTTTCGCCAGAGAACACATACTAACACGCCCTTCGCTCCGATAGATCCCTCCTCGGTTTGGCATTCATTACATTAAACGTAAGTCAATAGGCCATGGAACGGTTTCTTCGAGGCGATCACCAGCTGCTGATCAACGCCCGTTGCAAATGCCAGTCATGGACCGCTTTTGCTTCGGCTTTGCCTTTGAGCCTCACATCTGGAGGTCCCACAAGTATCATCTGGGGTACGAAGCCTTCCAGCCCTGGTTACAAGGGTTTACGAATACTGACAAAATCCGTGAATCAGGTCTCTTGACCTCGGGCTTTTGTACACTTTGTATCGCTGCCTCTCTAGCAGAATTTCTATCCGCATATCCTACGTTTGTCTCTCCGCATCCCATTCCATATTTCATCAACAATCCACTCCTTGGTAGTGGAGAAAAAAATCAAGGAAGCTAGTTGGGCGACGCTGATATTCATACTTGGATAGTGCTGCGGGACAATATCGTTGGGTAGCTGGTACGATTTCCTTGCAAGTGATCTACAATTAAATGGATTGGGAAGATGTTGACAGATTTTCCGCGTCACTTTTATATAGCCGGTAAACGACGCTAGTGACCTCTGCTCGATGAACGTCTTGCTGACTGAAGCGCTAGTTTCCTGGGAGGACTATAGGCGGGTGCTCTCATGGTTTACGGCATGGGCGAATGTCGCCGCGTGGGTATATAAGATCCCTAGCATACCACGGGGCTATGACTGCACCACCAAGACTAATCCGGAATCTACAGATCTGTCTATGCGCGACGGCGTCACTTTTTGGGAGCCAACTGGTCATTGACACTGTAATCCTAGTTCATCCGGTAATGCACCCTCTATTATTCCCTTTTCTCCTGCCCTCAAACCTTTACCATCTCTACTTGATATGGGTTCGGATCTATCCCTGACCTTGCTTTCTAGGGCTTTAACTTGCAAAGATGGCATGTGTTTCTCATCTATGTCGGCCTTAACATGATAGCTCTTTTGGTCAACGCATTCTGGAACAGCATTTTATCCGCGCTGAATAGAGCAGCCTGTAAGGTTTTTCCGTCCACACGACGACCGGGTTTCTACACGTATGACTAATGCGATGAATATTTAGTGATCTGGTCCCTCTGTGGCTTCTCCATCATTTTCGTGACTGTCTTGGCATGCGCGTCGCCAAATTACAATTCTGCGAGGTACGTTGCAGCTAGCACAAGTCTGTGTCGCTTGATCCTACTATTTCCATATTGCGAGTCAATCTGACGGCTCCTGCAGCTTTGTGTTCACTAGTTTCATCAATGAGACTGGATGTAAGTCCTCTTAACTTCTGTTCGATCGTCACATTCACCCTGGTTTCAGTATAGCTAATTATTGGCAACTAGGGCCTGATGGCTTGGCTTGGCTTTTGGGGGTACGCCTAGCACCCTTGCCCTATCATTGAACTTGAAGACTGATCCACAGCCCTCAGCTGCTCCAAGGTGGACTGTGCCTTGTCGGAGTTGTGAGCATTCGCGCCCATCAATACTTGATATTCTCAACTAAATAATTGGGACCAGGACGCAGTTGCGCACATGATCGAGGGTAAAGACGCTTCCGCATTCCCTGCTACGGCCTTCCTCACCTAACATCGTTCATTCTTTGACCAGAAATTCCCAAGCCAACCGTGGATGGACCGCTAATCATGGTCGCGTGCGTGGCAATTGGCCTCGCCACCAGCTTGATCTTAATTATCGCTCTTCTCTTCGTGTCTCGTGATATAGACACCATTATCACCTCTGGTGCAGGGCCTCTACTTCAAATCTTTTTTGATGCAACCAATAGCAAAGTGGGGTCCATTTGCTTGCTACTGTTTGTATTCCTCCCGCGATATTACGTCACTATGTCTGACGGCTACTCATTTCTCTCTGCAATCCTCCAGTTTCCCCATTGGGTGCCTTTTGCTAGGTGTGGTAGCTATAACAACCACGTCTAGTCGGATGATCTACGCTCTCGCTAGGTACGGACAAGTCTGTGGGCTCAAATGATTGGGAAATGAATCTTCTTTATCTCTTGCGAGTTATACTTGTACTAATTGAGCATGCAGAGACTCTGGGCTACCATTCTCTACCATTTGGACTACTGTTCATGCCAGGCTCAAAACGCCTGTGAATGCCCTGGCTCTCAATACAGCTGCAGTAATCTGCTGCGGGTGTATCTTCCTCGGCTCTTCCAGGTATAGTCTACTGCTGCTCGAGCCATTGTCTAAGAAACACCAGATTTTGTCCAACCGCTAACCTATCATATCACCCATCTAGTGCATTCAATGCACTGAGTTCTGCGACCGCCATATGCTTTGACATATCCTATTGCCTTCCGATTTTCATTCATTGTATACGCGGCCGCAGATTACTCCCTGCGCGCCCATGGAGCCTCTACCCTGTCATTGGATGGATTGTGAACCTTGTATATCCTATCTTTTCAATTCATTTCTTCCTCTGGCCCCTTACCCATGGCTAATCCTGAAATAGGTGTCAATCGCGTATATTTCATGTACGACCGTGCTCTTTATGTTTCCACCTGCCCGTCCAGTAACGGGTTCAACAATGAGTAAGGATGTCCATGTCTGAGGGAATTTCAAAAATTTGACTGACTGACGGATCTCTTGTCTGGTAGACTATGCCACTGCGGCTACCGGCGGATTCGCGTTGCTATCCGCAATCTACTGGTTTGTCAGGGGCCAGAAGCGCTTTTTGCAGGTCCTGGTGATTGCGGGAATTGGATCCCCTGAAGCCAGGACGTCAATTGGTCCGACCAAGTCGGACGTATAATTCGTGGTTTCAGGCTGGGAGATTGGGGCAAATGTCTTCTAAGCTTGTTGCTTGAGTTCAAATTGGCACTGGTTTTGCTCGATGTACGATGCCATCACTCGCATTTTCGCCTTGGGGGCTGTCTACGTTGAGCGAGCGAATTACCTGGCGGGTGGGAGGAGAGTATTGAGAAAGGTTGAAACGAATCTATTGATCTATCTAACTGAAAACCTGGAAAGCACACCAATGCGTACTTAGTCTCGGCGGTTGGACCAAATCAATCCAGACCATCTTCGGCTGCAAACTTTTCTCGTGGTGGTTGGAAGGTTGGAAAGAAGTGGTTGGCGGTCACCTGCACACAGTCGAACTGTTGGCACGTCTAGTGGGAAGATTACAGATTATTCTCCGCAAATAATCCTTCTACTACAGGAGGGTCGGGAATAAGTGTCATCCAAAAGTATGGGCCTCGATAGTCCAAATGCTCATTTCCCTTTTTTTATATAATACTACAAGCACTTGTGGGCCACTCGTCCAACAAAATCAGCTATTGATTCTCACAAAGTAGGCTTCCACATCAGGTACCATCTAAGAAAATATTTTCTTCAAGAAAGTGTGGATGGCGAAGAATTCGAACTGAACGTGGAAGGACTTACAAACAGGCCGTGGGCGCTCAGTTCCCCGGATCATTAAGACTTTTGCAGCAAGGAGGAGACTCTTCCCCAAGTCATGAGCCATGGCCTCCGTGGCGCAAGGGTAAGCCCCGTCCACGGTCCAACAAGACTGTTCAGTTATGGAACCTCATACTGATTCCTCGCGCTTTTACGCCCGCCTCGCAATCTTTCGCCTCGAACATTAGTCAGCCTATCAAATCGAGCGGGATTTGAAGGTTACTCACCTGAACCGCTCGTTCGGTGGATCGTATGATCAACCGGAAGGCTCTGGTGGAGTGCGTGGCGGTACGTGGATGGACCCCTGTCAAGAAACACACTTAACTGTTTTTGGTAATTAAATCCGCCAAGAAAAGAGGTCGTGGACGATTGACCGCAATCCTCCTCCCGTTCGTAGTCTGGTCCTCTGTGACAGCGAGACCATTACCGAACAAATTTGCCTATCATATTGCGGTAAGTTACTGAAGAGCTTGAACGAATGAATGTGGGCCAGTTCACAGGGTTCTCGGGGTCATTAGGACCGTCCCAAGTCAAGATAATTGTCTCTGGGTCATAGCAAGGACCTAGGTAATTTAGTCAGTTGTATATAATAAGGGGATAATTTGGGAACTGACCGTGAGGATGGGAAAAGGGGGCCGGCGTCTTAGTCGCCTTAGTAGTGTTGGTGATAATCGGCATGTCGGAGAGGACAATTATGTGCCAAGATTCCAGATAAGGTGATGCACTTCAAATCGCTTGAGGGATGTCAGATGAAAGTGAACGTATTGACATTAGACGTTGGAAAGAGAAAGCATTTCATAATTTTTCACGCCCTAAAGAAGAATATATGCTTACTGCCTTAGAATACTAATCCTGAAGAAAGATTTTCTGTTCCGTTTACCTTTCCGCCCTCTGCACCGAACTTTCTCCCGTTGTTCGTATGACGGCAATGACTATATTTGTGCTGCGGAAGTCATGATGAGGTTCCGGTTCTGGTTTGGCGGGAGTTCTCGTCATAGGTCTTGGCGGATTTACCTACCTAAAGGGAAATAAACTCTTCAAGATCCCACCGGGTGGAACGACGAATCATCGCAGTGTCAACTTCATTTTTGTGCCATAATTCTATCGACTTCTAACTTATTTGTCATCATTAAGAAGGTAAAGCAAATGAAAAAAAAATTTCAAATCATTTGCGGAAAAAACCACAATATTTAAGCATCATTAACAAGTTAAGAAGACCTTCGGAGAAGCTTGTCAATTGATACTATTTATCTTTCCCTGCATCCGCTCTTAGTTCTTGCTCAACCCAAGCATCGCAGCATTTATCACCAAAATGTCGTCCTCGACCTTCAATAGCTCTTTCAGTGTCACGCACATCGGTACTGCTACTGCTATCTTCGAAATCGATGGCATCAACTTCCTGACTGATCCCTTCTTCTCCCCTGCTGGCACAACATGGGACATGGGCGGCGGGAACGTACTCAAGAACACCGACACACCTGCTCTTGCTCTTGAGAACTTGCCCGCAATCGATGCCATCCTCCTGAGCCACGAAGATCATCCGGACAATCTGGACGAGCTGGGCCGCCGCCTCTTGGATGGTCGCCACGTATTCACCACCATGGATGGTGCAAACAATCTTGCCCCCCGCCCTGCCGTGCGTGGCATGGAGCCCTGGCAAACCGTCTCTGTTGCACTTGGTGGCAAGCAATTCGAAATCACCGCAACTCCATGCCAACATCTGCCCGGTGGCGAGTGCACCGGCTTCATCATCACTTCCAAGGAGTTTGGTGTTACAGCGAATGGCAAGCCCAATGCTATCTACTTCACCGGTGACACGGTTTACATTGATGAGCTTGCCCGAATTCCTGAGAAATTCCACGTTGTTTGTGCCGTGATGAACCTTGGCTCCGCGTTCGCTGATCTTCCTGATGGTCCATTGCAGATCACTATGGATGGCAAGCAAGCCGCTCAGCTTTTCCGCACTATCAAGGCTGACTACCTTGTGCCAATGCACTACGAGTCCTGGGGACACTTCACTCAATTTGGAAAGGATTTGGTCAAGGTTTTTGAAGAGGAGGGCATTATGGACAAAGTTCGCTGGCTTAGCCCAGGAACGCCTGTCAAGGTTCTGTAGTTATCATACAATCGTGACAGAGTATAAAAGCGGGGAGAGGGAACTTGAAATTTAAATCTAGTGCTTTCGGGTGTACTTCCAGGCCTGAACAACGACTTATAATTATCTACAGAAATTTTGTTCCATTATCTCAACATTTGGATGACGATGTCGCCGCTAGACGTGTACAGTAGAATTTTTCGCGATGAAGGCCGAAAAGCATCATACTTTGAATTATCCAACTGAGATGGATCAAAAGGGTTATTGTATGTCAAAATGTAATTTTCGAATCCAAGTTGGTACCTTTATAAATTTTTGAAAGGCGAATGCTCTGAAAGACCACCAGGTCAGTAATACACATGGTTTTAGGTTAGTTAGTTAGTTATATTTTACGGCCGTGGCTCACCGCCGAGGCGGTGACCTACCATCCCCGATTTGGGCAAAGGCCGCCAGGGGGTAAGCCCTAGGTGTCTCTAACTAGCTGCTGGTTCTAGTTCTATGTAGGGGACTTTGGCGCGTTTACATAGCTGCCGCAGTCAAAAAGAAGAGGGCCTGTAGTAGCAGGTAAAGAGATAATGCCAGCTGCATGGGTCCACCTATACCCTATGACCGATTCTGCCTCCACTGCGTATAATTTTTTTTTTTTTTTTTTTTTGGAAGAAAATGGATAAAAAATAAAAGAGAAAATATGCTGTCTCAGTCTTGCTGAGATGGGGGGTGTCGCGGGCAGATATCATCAAAGAAACAGGTCTCAGATAGCCAGGCGGCTAGCTTAACTACGTCTATTGGAGTGCCTAGTAGATAGGGGATTGCTGCAGAGGGAGGTCCTGGAGGTCGGGGCATACTTCTCTTTGCAACACGGTAGAAGAAGAAGCAGATTGGGGACTTTCTTACCCCATAGCAGCAGAGAAGTTGTGTATTTACATAATTAAAACACTCATGGTAGTCTGCAAAGTCACCATGATCTGTACAAGCTGCCAGGATCTGGGCTAGAAGAAGCCTCGGGAGCTTTAGCTTAGCAGGGTATCAGGGGGAGAAGATAATCTAGAGATCCTGATAAGATTTAGAAACTGTGGATTACCAATATTTATATAAAGTGGCTACAGCATCTGTTTTAGCCCTTTATCTTAGCAAGATATATAAGTGCCTGCTTGAAGAAGAAGGGTTTATAATAGTTTTTTTTTACAACTTGATCAGCTGCTTCATTCTCAGGTATTTGTATGTGGCTAGGAACCCAGCAGATCCATACAGAACCGCCATCAATATACATAAATCTCTCCCGTGCAAGTCAGGTTGAGGTGATGGCCCGGAAGGATTCAAAGACCTCTTATAATAAGCCCATGAATAGAGATAGAAGCCGCGTAGCTACCTCTAAATTATTTAAATAAATCTAGAAATTAGTTACAAAGCAAGTTATATAAAATTTTAAAACTGCTTTAATTCCAGCTAGAGCTGTTTTAACTTTAGCATCAAAGACCTTTTTATTTGGGCCAAGAGAAAGAAAAAATTAGAGAAATTATATTCTAAATTAATACAAAGTAAATCCAGCATCTATTATTTTATTAACTAGTTTAGAATCATTTGTAAAAATCTTTATATTAGTATTTAATAAAAAAATATAAAAATCTTGAAAGCTAGTTACTATCTGCTTCTTGATCTATGTAGGTGTTCTGATTTACTATTAAACAGCTTCCTGTGGTTCCTGAGGGAGCCATGGGGCATGTTGTAGTGGGTTCAGTTGTTCTGATTCTGGCAGGGCCAGCACACGGCGTGCGAAGTGGTTAGTTGGGTGTCTATCTCAGGCTATTCTTTCTACTCTCCTGCGAAGGGGGTGGTAGGGTTCCAGGCGGCGGAGGCGGGCTGTGGTAATGGTGGCTGTATAGTCTAGCTTAATCTTTGCTGGTAGAAGTCCTGACTCCCAATAGAGCACAGGAGTTAGAGTTGTGCAGTAAACAGGAAGAATTACTCTTGCATTAGTCAATATTACTTTAGGTATCTAATCAAGGTGTTCTTAAACCTAGTTTAGGATTGAGCCCGTACGGGGTCCAGGATGTGAGTAGCCTGGCCACCAGGTTTCGGCGCCATAGTAGACTTCGCGGAGGGCGCAGGCTATGACAGCCTGCCGCATGAGGTAAGGATTAACCCCTTGCACTGTATTCCCTAAGCTGCGTAGGGCATTTGCAGTAGTCAGGGCCTTTGAAGCCAGGTAGGTAGGTAGGTTACTATTTAACGTCACTCGGCGGATCACGCGGCCACGTGATCCGCGGCCTCCCAAGGGGCAACTGGACGTGCTATCTAAATACAAATCACACCGATTTGCGTCCAGCTTTAGCCCCAGCATCATGGGCTACACCGGGCACTGGGACAGCTTCTTGCAGCGCACTTTAAATCGGTGATCACTCATGCGCGTCTTTGGGCAAGTTACCACGGGCATGGCAGCGAAATATGCGCGGCTCGGCGATAGTGAGCATACCGAGCATCTGCAGCCCTGGCCTCACACGGATTGATACGGTGATTCTCTATTGCTGTTCGATCGAGATGATAGAACTGACCGTTGGGTATAGGCTTTCTGGGGCAGTGGAGCTATTGGGATAGCGACCGTGCCCGACTTCTGGCAGGTCATCCACGACGGCGATGTGACCGTGCATCGCACGGAGATAGAGTCACTTTCGCACCTTGACGTGGTCAGCCTAAAGAACGGATTTTCCGTCACAACTGACATAGTGATCCATTACAACGGATTTGAGAAGGGGTCACAACACCACTGCAGGAAGAAGTAGGTCTGCATTACAACTCCACATCCTCCAAGTGGACGATATTGGACGCGCAAGCTGACAGAAGGTGAATGCACGGCTGCCCATCCTGAAGAACCCCCCATTCAATTCACTGGAGCACAAAGAGCACAGTCAAGGCCCAAACCGGCATTACCGTCGTCTCATTATTCCCGAGCTGGCGGTCAAAGGGGACC
Organism: Aspergillus leporis; assembly: GCA_009176345.1. Classification (NCBI taxonomy): domain Eukaryota; kingdom Fungi; phylum Ascomycota; class Eurotiomycetes; order Eurotiales; family Aspergillaceae; genus Aspergillus; species Aspergillus leporis. The sequence goes on along the minus strand of ML732285.1, from coordinate 58,772 downwards.
GATCGCTCTTATTCCCGGGTCAGATCAACCCGCTGGCAGCGGAACTACAAGCCCTTTGAGGGGTTGCGTTCTTGAATTGTTAGATGGAGGTCCCTAGACAGGAAGAGAAGGAGATGAGAGCGGCGACCTTCAACGCGTGGACCTGCAAGCGATATATTGAACAGGGAAAGAAGCATTCGTATTTTTTACGACTACATCTCGGTAAGCTAGGCCCCCCTAGGTGGTACCGTCGGTATGCAAAAGCTGACAGGGGCTGTCCTATCTGAATATATAGCACCTGAATACTCTCATGACAGATCTTGCCCTCAGCCCACGCCGGAAGAAGACTTTCTTCGAAGAATGGTTCATTCCGTATCGGCCGCAAGACTATCGGGGGCTAATTCAGGAGTATCTTGTGATCCACTCACGTAGAGTTCTAGGGGACAAGAAAACGCAGAAACAAGAGGTAAAGGTAGTTCCATCCAAGAAGGGAAAGGGAACGAATGAACTGTCAAATGGACATCATGAGGATTCGAACGCGTGAAAGATGGATAAGCTAGACGGAGTTGAGGCGGCCGCTCCGGCGCCAAGACACGGAGTTGGAGCGGCCGTTCGAAGCCCTAACTGACCGTTTCGGGACTCTATATAAACAGATAGAAGCAGAAACGCCCCCATAAATTATTCTTTCTTTTTGAACTCTTATACATTGTAACCTCGAATGTGGTCAATTTATTAGGCTCTCTTTTTTACAGCCCCCCTTCGCCATGTCTGTCATCGATGCAGGCCTAGAAAAACTGGGTAGCAATGGCAACTTTGCCAGCATCAACGCCAGCGAGAATGTCGTCCCCAAAGAGGCATCGCCTCATCTGATTCATGGATGGAGGGTACAGCTTTACTTACTATTAATATGCAGTTCATAACTAATTTCAATGTAGTGGGCTATCGTGTATGCCTCAATGATCTCAACTACATTTCTATTCGCGTTGGACAATACCATCGTGCGTCCTCATTCTCCAGCTTCTCATGTTGGCCTAACCCAATAGAAAACAACTAACGGATGATAATGCAGGTCGCCGACATTCAGCCTATGATTCTCGATTTATACGGTGAGGTCTCGCTTCTCCCCTAGATCGGAGTCGGGTTTGCTCTTGGCACCATGTGCGTACTGCCATGGGGCAAGGCCTACGGAGTGTTCAACGCCAAATACATCTATCTGTTCAATATCGCACTTTTTGAAATCGGAAGCGCTGTGTGTGGCACTGCTCCGAATATGACTGCCCTCATGGTCGGCCGCGTCATCGCCGGGGTGGGCGGATCTGGGATGTACTCGGGCACGCTGAGTTTTGTGGCCATGTTGACCTCGCCGAAGGAGCGACCCCTCTACATGGCTGGAAACACTATCATCTGGGGAATCGGAAGCGTTCTCGGTCCAGTGGTAGGCTTTGTCCATTATTTGGCGCCTTTTGGAGCGTGGTTGGCCACTGCGATTAATAATTATAGGTCGGCGGTGTGTTCGCAGATAGTTCTGCGACCTGGCGATGGGTAAGGGATACCAACGTTTTATAAGACCTTTTTTGTCTTTTTATTCATATGTATATCTTTCTAGGCATTTTACATCAATCTTCCTATTGGAGCCGTCTTCGCCCCGTCCTATCTCTTCCTTATCCCCAGCGTGGACCCGCAACCGTCCAAAAGCTGGGCAGAGAAGTGTCGCATGGTGGACTGGATTATGACGACCACGTTCCTTGTAGGATCCGCCTCCCTGGTCATGGCCGTCACGTTTGGTGGCACGCTGTATCCCTGGAGCTCCAGGAATAAGATTTCGCTTTGGGTTGTGATGGGAGTCCTTCTAATTATCTGTGTTGCCGTGGCGAAATTCCATCCAGGCGTGGATAAGGACAACCGGCTCTATCCGGCGCATTTTCTCAAACGGCCCATTTTGATCAACCTTTAGCTGCAGATGTTCTTGGTCTCTAGTATTGTGCTGGTGTGTAATTCCTTTCCTTGATTGAGATAGGGACGTACAATATTGATAGTGCACAGGCAATGACTTATTATATTCCGCTGTTCTTCCAGTTCATACGGGTTTGTAGTCTATTTTCTCAAGATTGGCGCGTTGGTGCGGAGCTGACCGATAGTTTGCTCGCTGGTAGGGGGACGGTCCCTTAGATGCAGGCGCACGCCTACTCCCCTTCATCATCTCCATGGTCGTCTTTGCCCTGATTAACGAGGCATTGATGCCCAAATTGCCATACATCCTGTCATGGCATATCTTTGGCAGTGCACTTGTTGTTGCTGGGACAGCTTTAATGTGTAAGTGCTCTCCATCGCAACGTACAGAAAGACTGCTAACAAGAGGGAAAATATTCAGACACCACGGGCCTCAACACGTCCAATGCCAAAATCTATGGATACTGTATCCTCGTACGTGCCGGATCAGGCTGCTACGTAGTCTCCGGGTTCCCCGTTGTACAGTCCCTTGTTGCGCCGAAGGATATACCAAATGCCGTGGGAGCAATGGCCATTTGTAAGAAGTCCCTATGTTCGCCCGTCCAGACTGTAAGCTAACAGTCCTTCCTACGTTTATAGCTCAAGACCTTGGTATGGTCGCCTTCCTTGCCATGGCAGGGTCGATCTATCAGAACCTTGCGTTGCAAAAGGTGGCACAGGCGATGCCAGCACTAAATGCAGCCTATATCACGAACCTCGTCACTGGTACAAGTAGTCGGGCGTTTAAGGCACTGTCGGAGCGGGAGCGGGCTCTGGTAACACCGCAGATAACAGATGCGATGAGCAACGTGTGGTTATTCTTCTTGGTCGCTGGGATATTGAGTTTCGTGCTTACTCCACCTTTAGGGGTAAGTTATTCATTTCTTGTCATTTGGAAGAAACGATATTCCGGGCTAACTAGCGGAATGTATAGAAAACGAGATTAAAAGGAGCGAATTCTGCTGGTGGAGAAGCATAAAACCTGTCATTGACTTCGGTTTTCCAGAGTTAATAAGGAAGGCAAATTCTGTCCAAAAAGCGGGTAGGAAGGGAAAGGTCCAATCCAGTATAACCGGGCCTCCTCGTCAGAAAGGCCAAAAGGTTGAACATATGATAGCCTCAATGAAAAAGAATGAATCCAATTCGTAGGTTCGTACTAGAAACCTAAGCTGAAGAAGGAAAAGAGAAGACAAATAGATCGCCACTAGTAGAGCGATAATATGCTTAGTGGAGTGTTGTGGGACTAACAATACAAACAATATAAATAGAGCAAACAGGGTCAGGACATAGAGGCTGATCGTTACAGAACACACAGAATACTCTGTTAAATTTACATCTGAGTGTGTAGGGCTCAATATTTATCTTTCCCAACCCTCGTAGATCTTATTTACCCAACATTAACCTTAGAAATCTCATTTTCTATTGTTTAGTGATTTTCATATTCATTATAAGCAACGCAATTCGTGTGAGATAGGGGTAACTCTCGTTAATTAGGCAACTAGTGTGATAAGTGTAATTGGCCTATCCGAGAAATAATAAGCTATTCGCGAGAAATCGATATATCGAGTTGACTGGGCTGGGTTCAGGCGAGCACTATGCAAATCAAAGACAAACATTAAAACATCCATGTTACGATTACAGGGAAGAAGGACAGAGTGAAGACTATCTCGGCCACACGGACATAACCTACTAAGTGCCGGGAGGGACGCTTTATTGTCTACCTCACTGTATCTCTCGTACAGGACGTTCAGCGTGCTCGACCGTTGCTTCTTCGTTGGTTACCTCAGGGGTATGATCCCTAGAGAGTCGACGAGGGATCATATTATGCCAAGGCCCTAGTTGTCAGGCCAATGATATCTTTCTTACAATCCAAACTTACGCTTTACTAGGAGAGCGGGCATTCCGGGACTCGAGGAAGATAGTAAGTTATGAAGTGACTGGCTGGAAATCTGTAGCAAGTTCTACGGTTGGTCAAGGGAATGGGCATCAGAATAGAGAAAACTAAGTAATTGATTTGACTAGGGTGAGCGGACTCGTGGACTTAGTCGAAGATCGAAAGGATGATAGATACACGTGTACAGCTTATATAGCTATGCAAGCCCCTCACTAGAGGAATACCTATCGTTATTCCATACCGAGCACTATAGCCATATTCGTAACAGAATCAATACGTCGTCGACTCACTACATCATTCGCCCCCTCTACGTTGCGAACGCTTCGCCAATCCAACCGTATACCTCATGTTTCTCGACCAACGCACCTGCAGTGATCTCAAAGCTCTTCCAGCGAAGTACTGATCCTATCCGGATCTGCTCCCACGTCGCTGCACAGACTTCACCCTGCGAGGGTGGACCCTGAGGAAGCTAAGGAGATTTGGATTCCTATGTCTTTGTTGGTATCTGGGGATGAGCATGCTGCGCTTGTAGGAAGGTCTGCGGTAATCTGAAGGTAGATAGATGCATTTAAAACGTTTGAATCGCAGATCCACGGCTGAATGAGCGCACGGCATAGTACAACCTTTTCTCATATAGTGTTTTCTTGATCTGAGCTCAGGCTGACTAGAGAAAAATCACTCGCAGGGGGGACTTAAAGAATCCTGAAGTATGGGTGGAGTACCAACGAGGGTACCGCGTAATTGTTGATTTCTCTGGTAAGTATCTGTGAAGCCGTGGTCTACAGTGTTCTAGTATAAGAGGACGGTGGATGCATTTGCAACATAGGTGGTTAAATGAGAGGAAAAGCACATCACAAAACTATCAAATAGCGAAGAAATAGACATAAGAAGAATAAAACAAGGCTACGAAGATTGCTGCTCAACACCCTCCTCGTATGTCCGAAACCACTACTCCACCATTGCATCAAAATCAACCCTATACAACCATCCCAAGTCAGACTCTTCAGGTACTTCCTGTTCCTCATCGCCGCTCTGCTTCGGCATTCGGCGCATGTCAATCTGCGCGTTGAGCTTCAAAACCTTCTCCACTCGCTCTTGCCTTCCCCGTTGCCAGATCTTCAAGACTTGCTCTAGAGAGGTGTTACTCCCCTCTTTAGCCACAATCAGAGAGTATGTATACACATCCTCAAAGGCCTGATTGATCCCCTGTCCCGCAGATGGTGGGATAGCATGGGCCGCATCGCCCAGAATAACCACCCGACAAAGACGAGAGCTCCACCGGTCGAGCTTGGGAACGACATAGAAAGGCCAAAGATTGACCTTGGTCAGGGGAATATCCGACACTGCCCGTTGCACAATCTCCGGAAAATCACCGGCTCCACCGCGCAAGAAGTCCACACACCATTGCTTGTCGCTCAAGAGTCGGTCCCATCCCTCCCGGTCAAGTTGTGGGGCACGTTTTTGTCTGCCGATTAGCACCTCAGACCCATCGCTCAGTTGAGGCGCAATGACAAAGGCTCCGTGCTTCTTGTTCATGATGGCGACGGGCAGTTCGTACCCATCAGCCTCCAGTTGTTTGATCGGGACGGCAGCGGTAACCCCGATCGCGTTTGTGAACGTCGGTTCCAGATCGGGGTAGAGGTATTTGCGGACTCGTGAATGAATCCCATCTGCACCAACAAGACAAGTTGCTGTCTCGGTGGTTCCGTCTGCAAACTCCCATGTGACATCCGACGTGGTCTCGGAGATAACATGTAGGAATTTCTTGTTGTAGACGATGGGGATATTTGCTTCCGCTACCATGGCCGAGAGCTCTCTGATGAGGACATGTCGGTAGACACGCAAGCCGTGATAACCGTATTTCTCGTTCCCAAACTCATACGAGTCTAGCAGTTCGTCGTTTTCAGAGCGGAAGTATAAGCCATCAAACTCGTATGACTCTGATTTGATTCGCTGGTAGACTCCAAGTGTATCGAGGATGTGCAGCGCATTGGGGGATAGCATGATAGCTCCACCGATATCCAATGGCGCAGATCGGGCCTCGTAAATAGTGCATGGAATGGATTGTTGATGGAGAGTGAGGGCTAGTGCCAGGCCGGAAAGACCTGCACCGATAATAGCAACGTTCTCTGATGGCGGCATGGTATCTGGAAGGATTTTGGATGATTTGGAAATGGGTTTAATTGTAATGGAGATGCTGTAAGTAACAATGAGAGTCGAAATTTGTGTTGTAAGCTTTATTTAGGTACTGTGTTGCAGAACTAGAAATCCCCCTACTAACTCTCCTTCCTTTTTAATATACTTACTTGAATATCAGTGTCTTCCGAACACTGCATAAAGCTTCCATGTCCAGTCCGATGTAAAAATGGGAGACGATGTGTGCCCCTTCGGATCCGGACCTCCGGATCCGACGAGATATCTCCGAAAAGTTCGGTCGACGACGTCGGAGCTGAGCACCAAGCGCCATGAACAGCACAGGTATCTCGGAAAGAATTTTATGGAAGTAATATCCCCTGAAACTCTGTTGAGGCTTGTTCTCGAGTTTGACCAGAAAATGGCGGTTGTTGTGTCATAAACGCAAATGATAATCTAGCGCTTAGGATACTGCCAGTACTCCAGGTAGCAAAGCATTTTCAGAATCTAAATACGGTTTACTGAATTCCATTTTTGACAAGGAGCGTCCACACTGGCCGGAAGTAGTACACAGCGCAACAAGTTTAACCCGCCATTTGCTGAGTCTACTCGCGCGAGTTAGTGACTTGCACATCCGGCAGCCGTATAACTCTATCAAGTATAAGAGAACTAGATTAAAGATCGCCTTGTACAACGAAATTCAATGATTAGTATTGGTAAAAAATGCTCGAATTACTACGCTGCAGGTAGTCCTGCTCAATGGCGAGATATATACTAGAGCATGAAGCTTACGATCCAGGTAACATGCTGTGTAGGGAAAATGCATCTCAAAGGTAAAAGAGAAAGGGGCATTAGGGGCCCAGCACAGCGAATCTATTCTTAATTGCTCAGATAGGTCGTACATCAAAGATTCCACGCGAAGGACCCATCCCCAAAAGAAAAGGGGTCACCCTGGAAATTGGTAAATTCAGCAGCCAGTTCTGAAGACTGGGAAAGGGAGTCCTCGGGTAGTTGCAGGTGAGCGGCGGGCGTGAATGGCGCTTCGGCGGTGGATGTGAAGATGGGCTGCGTAGTCTGGAGCTGTTAACGCGTTAGCATAAGGCCAAAAGATTTAAGCTTCTGGCACCATACTATCTGAGCGAAATCGGTGAGATTTATTGCCAAAGAGTTCTCGGCAACAGCTGGAAGCAGATGCTGTCGACAAGCAGACAAGGCCTTCTTAGCTCCTTGGGACATCCAATGTTCTTGTAACTGCGCCGAGCCACGAGCCCGTATGGACTGTAGAACAACGGAGAGAAGTAGAATATCTTTAAGGTTACTGCCTGCTTCACCGATGCGAAGCGTCAAGCTGTCAAGGGTGTTTTCGACAGTCCGGGTTAGACTGGCTTTACTATGCATCCCCTGAGCTGTGATGCCTGATAAGTTGCAATTGGGGATACGTTGATTGGCGTGCTTGATGCACCCACACACGCTTAGGGCTGCCCATAGGACGTCCCCATTACAGAGGATCTGGAAGAGGTCCCAGTATGCGTTCGAATCGAAGATTTCCAGATCGGCGACGTTTGGATCAAAGTAGTCCTGGTGGGATAGTATGGCTACGGATGACTCAAGGCACACTCGGTGTATCTCCAGGAAAGCAGGGCCGTCGCCCCTGTTCCCCAGCACGACGGACCGATAGAGACACAGGAGCGGCCTACGTGTATAAACGTCCAGTAAAACGCGATTCAGCAGAACTGCTGGGCTGTCGCCAATCATCGAAGTTTGTTCCGCTTTCAATGGAGCTGGTATCTGTCGCAGACACTCTTCAATTTTCCGTCCTTGCTGGACCAGCTTGTCGAAATCAGGCCTCTGATCTACCCTTCTAACGAGAGCCATCGCCCTCACACGCTCTGGCAGAGAGGTCGCCAGCGAAACCTGAGTAAGGGAGTCTGTCCATTGAGATAAGGGCCTAGGGGGTTGAAGCTCTGTGGTCGACTCGTCCATGTCAGAATCGTTGAGGTTAGCTGGCGGTGGTCCAATGTCATGCTGCGATATCATGACTGGCATGCCGGCAGTGGCGGACGCCTGCAGGTCCATCTCCACAATAGTGATCCAAAGTCGGCGCCGAATTTCGGCTTGAAAGATCGATAGCTCAGTGCACTCGGAGAGATTTAGGTGCAGGCCCATGACCATTGCCGAGCGGACAAGTGTGCCCGTTGCTCTCCATAATTCTTCAGCGGACACGAGCCGTAAACGACGAGCCAGAAGAAGGAGCGTATCGGCCTGAAGCGGGGCGAGGTCGGTTCGCTGCTTTCGACTAATCTTCCGGAGCCACTCTTTAATGGCGATTAGTGCAGTCCCATTTAGATAATCCCATAACGCGAGATCATTCACCCTCGTGCTTTGGCGCTCCAATGAGACTGAAATGGCACATATTGCCGTGAGCTGCGGCAAAAATGCGGACGATGACCGGTAGGATTCATGATCGGGTTCAGCCCAGAACTGTGCATACTGACGAAGAAAGGAGGGCACATGAATGATCCGAAATATCTTCTCGAAATTAGTGGTGTATGTGTCCAATAAACGGTCACATACAGCCTTTGCAGGAAGCGAAGCATGAAGTTGTACTAGCTCTGGAGAAACATCGCCTGCTAGTGTAGATACTGGCGAGGCTATCTGATGCTGTAATTTACCTTGAAGAAATTGCACCTCCTTGGCGAGGCCAACAATGCTGGAATCCTTTGTGCACTGGGCAATGAACTCCTTGGCTTCTGCGAACTATGATAGGTATTAGTCGGAGGCCAGGAGGTAGATCATCTAAACAAGCCCTCGAACTCACCTGATTCAAGAGAGTGATCCTATTATTCTGCCCGTGGTACCGTGTTCGGTCCCCCTTCACCACCAGAGTCCCGAGAAATGGCCGCGAACTGCTTGATTCAGGGGAGATCTTGCTTGGCCGCTGACCACTGTTATGCTTTAGAGTTAGCACCTTCTCAATTGGTGGCGGATGTCACTCGCTACATAGTACCTAGCATGAGATGGTAGGCTATCAATTACTGCTGCAGAGTTATTCATTTGCGTTCCAGGGGCGAATCGTTCTTCTAGCCTGATCACTCGTTGCTGCAGGTCCTCCAAGATGCCAACTCCAGTGGCTCTTCCGAGCTCAAGGTGTTGATCGGGGCGCCGAGCAGCATCATATATGCTTAAGTGAGCCCGCTTGGCCATTGGAAGTGGTTCAGAGGAAGCCGAGCCCTGGCTATATGTACAGTCCCCTGAACATCCCGCTTTGGTGCAGTTCTGGCATGGCGTCACTCGATCACATTTGAGCTTCTTCTCTCTACACCGAAGACATGACACTGCCGGTCGTGGCCGTTTGCGGAGTTGTAGGCCATCTGTCAGGGCTTCCGCGCTTGTCTGTCTCGGGGCGGTCGGCATTTTCGGATAAGTGCAGCAGTTCGGGTGAATCGGCGATTTGACGACGGAATAATGTCAGATTGATGCCAAGCCGTGAGACGGTAAATAAGCTCCACCACGTCCAGCCCCCAATTCTTGTTACTATATTTAGTAGCATCCTGCAAGTAGAGTTGATAGGGGTTTAGCATAATCTATGAATGTGATATACAAAACTTCTAAGTAACTTCGACAAAGGGGCTCCTTTGCGGCCTCTTCCAACAAATCTATCTCAAGCGAACCTACGGAGAAGAGATCTCGAGATAGATGGCGCATTTAATTGAAGAATACCATTATATACATGCTAAGAAACAAGCTCAATAAAACGCATCAGAACAGATTAGATGGCAGAAGGGAAACCCCAGACTCCATCCCCATAACATTATCCTTCTCGCGGAGATCCATCAATTGGTAATGGCCGGGGCAGTATTGTCCCATTCAGTCGTCTCAGCAGCATCAACGAGCCATCGAGCGACACTTGCACGGCTTGTACTAGCCATCATCGGTACGCCTTTACCGTCATGAGGCCAAACCTTCAAATTCTGAGCATCGGTTTCCACCAGCCGTGAAGGACGAACCATAACAAAGTTAACACCACTAGCTCGGACTTCACGGTCCGTATGGTTGTGGTCGTCGTACTGATGAATCATGCTAGATTTCTTCATCAACACCTGCAGCAAGCAGTGCATGTTGGTCCACGAGTCCCCAACACCAAACGCTTGCAGAATGACCACCTTCTTGACGCCAAACTCTTTCATCGCTGTGACAACATTCGCATTAGAGTCCGCCATGAAGCGAGGGGGCACAATTGGTGCGGCAAATGGACTATCGGATGCCCGGGGGGCATTAAGAGTCACAATCACTACATCGGGTACATTGGCTGCGAACGCTGCCATCACGTCGTCTTTGTCGGTTGGTGTTCCTATGTACGGGTTAGTCCACTTCCACAGCTGCCTATCCAAAGGACGATGCGACGTACCTTGCACGAGGTTCAGGCCGGGCGCATCTTTCATTGCTGAGGTGTTTCGTACTAGTGCTGTAACATGATGTCCTAAACTGTATGAGCTAGTGGTCCATTGATAGAGCGAACGAGGAAACCAACACATACCTCGACTAAGTAGTTGATCGATTGCCAGCTTGCCGGTTCGGCCGCTTCCACCAATGATAAGCACACGCATTTTGATGGTTGATGTGGCTGTGATTTGATTGGCTTGATAGAATGATTGTGTGATAACCTTTCGTGATTTTCTTGACTATACTAGTTGGATTGTCCAGGCTTTATATATATTGAAGCTCATTGAGGCAGTATCAAAATGTCAGTATTTAAGGGCTTCGGAGTTAGGGTTCGGATTCGGATCCTCGGATCCGGGCCGGACACAACTCCCGAGTGTAGGGCCAAACCCCCAACAATCTTTATAAGTCTACTAAGGCCTTGGCTTGCGCTGAAGCTTGACAGCGTAAGTTTTCTCGATAAAACCGGTGAATATAAATTTAAGTGCACCAACAAGCCCCATTGGCAACCAGAGGTATATTAGAAAATACGAAAATAGACCAGAGATTTTTTGAATAGAACTGTACTTTCACTGAAAATAGAAGGAACTCATGGAATACAAAACGATCAGCTGGTGGGAGAGGTCTGCGAGCAGGGTTTGACTGATGCTTATGTCAACTGGCAGTGGTTGGGTGAACCACATTGAACCCTACGGATACTTGGACGAGTTGGCAGATAAATATTCGGGTTTATGGCAACGATTGGGTCATTGACTGTGAAGACATCGTCATACTAAGGGTACCTCGTCCATGTGGGGCATTCCCGAAGCCGTGTAACAACCGTAATCCAGCTGCATATGCCAAGCACCTTAAGAGTTAAGACCTACAAATAGATGCCAAAAATTCCGGCTCACCCAATAGTTATCTATGCTCAGTCAGAGGTGTTAGGGGAGGGGACACCATGCCCTCACTGGGGAGGCAATGGTGAGAGTTTGGGTAATATTGTGGATCCTCCTCTACATCTCTTGACTTTTCCGTTACTCCTGTATTCCTTGCAGGCAAAACTGATGTCCAGCTCCTATAGCCTAGCTATTTTTCAAATCCTGTGCTAAGCCTTATCAAGGAAATCTCCGGAAATGCCGTATTCTTCTCTTGCTCTGTACTTTATTAAACTGTAGAAAAAGTGAAAACAAACACGATAATGACGACGACGTAAAGACAATAAAAGAGCAGTAAATCTGATGAGGCCATAAACCTAATTAACTCGAGATACCTAAAACCGGTAGTACAAGCAATGGTGTATTTGGTTTTCCTTTAAGTTTGGCAGCGAACATGTTGTTCAAGAGTGTCTCCATTCATAACAGGATATATCACATTACTATTCTGAGTATTAGCTTTAAAGCTCGGGAGTAGAGATTTATAGGTGCTCCAGTTCTAGGCCCGGATATAGGGACGGCATATTTTATTATATATCTCCCCAACAGATGATGTTGAGCGTATCTTTGCGGCATTTACTTGCCTAGCCATTTCTCATTCTCAATTATTGCCACAGCGCGGTTGGAAAAGCTAGTAAATTAGGAAATAGAATTCGGGTATTTAGCCTCTAGCAGCTACTTGCTATGGGATCCATAATCATTCGACCTCCTTATGCTCCCTAGAGCAGAAAATGCGTGATAAAGAGTTTGGGCCTGCTGAGGTATACTCTGACCAGGATATTTTGACCGCAATATTTGCTGGAATAGTCGCATCACAGCCTCCTGATTATCGAGGTAAGCTGGGCCACTCCCGGCAGACAGGGCAGGAATTCCCTGTCCAGAAACTACATAGCGACGCAGTGCACCGTTGCTGCTTTCACTATCTAATAGAAAAACGCCGCGTCCAGTTGGTGAATCGGACTTGAGTTCTTGAGCCAATGATCCTTCTCGCGCCGATACAGTGCTGTACGTCCAGAGTGCAAGCGCCGCGAAGTATAGACAAGTGGCGCAAAAATCGGTTAGCAACGATGGCGGTATAGCTTTGGCAATGCGTACTATCTGCCCTGCATGCCACGCAGCCTGTCGTAGATGAGTCGAGTTGATATGCTGTATAAATGCCTCATACACATCAGTGGAGCGTTTGTCCCCTTGCTTCCCGGCGTATGTCTCAAGGAAACCAAGTGGCATGTATAAGGACAGGCAGACGGACTGGTGAATGAGAGACACGGCTGGTACGGATAGATTGAGGGTCTCTACGACTGCGATGCCAAACTGGTCTAGTTCTTGCTCTAGTTCGCGCTGCCATGACTGAAATATGAGACCGGTCCATGGACGACGCAGGCTATGACGAGTGCGATTATAGTCGGCGACCATAACAGACATACCATGTACTGAAATGAATGCTGCCAGAGGAAAGTCAATCTGGCGAGGCACCTGACCGAGGGTTGAAGTGTCTCGGAGGGCGTTAGAAAGTGATGGGAAGGATCCCGGTGTGTGAGAGAACTCCTGAAGGTATATGTATCCCCACTCGGTGGCCGACTTTGCCTCCCAGAGCTTGCGAGAACATGGAAAAGGGAGCTCAAGTTCACCATAAGAAATCAAAGCTTGGGTAGAGAGTCGAAGCGATGATTGCACAACATGGACGAATAAGTGGTAAACAAGTCTATACCGATGGGGCGTAGTCAGTACCCTGAAGAGGAATAACGTACTACGTTGACATGGATGACTATCGTTTCTTACCTTTTGTAAGACTCTGACTCGACCCATTGGTGCCATTTCTGATTCAGTGTTTCTTCATCATCGACCATTAAGGGCGTTATGACGGGATATCCTTCACTTCGGAGATGTGAAGCTCGACGCAACATCTTATGTTTTATCAGCACTCGGCCGTAGGGAGTGGAGCAGATATATTGTAGAGAAAGCATAACACGTACCGTCACAATAGGTTGTTCAAAGCTCTCTGCAATCTCGACACGTCGTTTGTCACCGCTCCAAAAGCCGATATGTAAGGTCAGCGCATATGCCTGTTGCTGACGCAAGTGACGTGTATTGCTGTTGTCATTCTCGTACTGATAGAGTTAATATATACAGTCAAATCAATGCCTAATTTGAAGGATCAACATACTTTGTTACTTAACTCCAAGCGTGCTATTTCTAATAGTGCGTAGCCCAGTCTCTGGATCGCGTTCACAGGGGACGATACTGCTCCAGCGGCAGCCAAGGCAATGATAATTTCGGGACTTTCTTGATTTAAATCCATCGTTGATTCGTGGATCCATGAATCCAGCTCAGAACGCTGCTGGTGAAAGTAGTCTTGAATTAGACTGTCCAGCAGCTCAGCACTAGGAAAATAGTGCATGATCCGACCAAAGTCGCGTCTCTGGCACACTTGAACCACAATGGCAAATGCCTTATCACGACTTTCTCTCGATAGGTGCTCGGAAATGACTCTAGATTCGACTGCAGCAGACGAGATCGGGCGGTCAAGATGCTTGGGTACTGACAGGTATTGCTGATCCATATATGCATTGTCTTCAGTTCGAGGGGTCCAGTTGGACAAAGGGGAATTGTGATACGCTTCCTTATCCATCAAACCTAATGCTTCGGGGACACCACGCTGGGTGGGGTGATGCAATATCATGTCATGATTATTGAGGGATGCAAGAAAGTCCAGATCCGCATCGGTGAGGCCAAGCTCGGAGCTGATATTCCCGCCAAACAGGTCATATCCATCTGGAGGCTGCTGTCCATATAATTACTTAGTGAGGTTACGTGCCTAATAATTTATTGGTGCTCTCACCATCAGTGGTAATCTGTTCGGCTCTGTAAATGCCTGACCTATGACGTCTTCAGCCGTGGTGTAAAGATCGTCGATGAGACGCTCCGAGAAATCCTGTGTAGAAGCTCCATCCCGAGAATGCGTGAGGCCGTGGTTGTTGACCTGCTCACATGAATCTGGAGAATCTGCTATAGATGTCTCTGGCTCTGCAAGCACTATTTTAGCGATGTTTTTCACCAGCAGGGCTATGCCCTCGGGCACCATCGTTGCTGCGCCATTCATGGCCAAGCCCTATACACCCTTGTGAAAGACCATGTGGCTCTACTTACCAGCTTGTTCAATGAAATCCACACCTCTGTCCTCCTGCGGCCAGTGGCAGTCAAGGTTTCGCTTCACACATCGACGACAGGGTTTGGTATCATCACACTTCAGCTTAGACGATGCGCAGTTCTTGCACGCCCGTGACACGCGGCCTCTCATGGCAGAGGTAGCAGAGAGTCTGGTATCCTTTTGACCCGAGAAATGGCCTCGAGCATGTCTGCGGAGTAAATCACTACGGAGGACTGATTAATCGATACGCTTGAATGATATGTCAAAAACAATGGCTGACGGACATTCTTCCAAAACCTTTCCCGCATTTGTCACAGACGAACGGTTTGTCCAAAGTATCTGGAGAGAATAATATCGATCAGCACCTGTGCCATGTCCCGTTATTAAGCGCCCTGAGTCAATGTTCTTACGGGAGCGGACGTGGCGGATAAGATGGTCAGGCCGGGCATAATGCTTTCGGCAAAATCCACACTGGTAGAACCCCGTACGAGGACTATTTCGCTGTTCGGCAGAGTTGTTCATATCTACATACAGGCCCTGGATATACCAAGCTGAACGTCCTGTCTCGTAGTTTCGTTTCCCCGGATATTGTTAGAGATGATGATGTAACGGGTCGGGGTAACAAGTCGGGAATGTGGACATCCGATGACCTCGGGAAACCCTACTGGCCTCGGCCCAACAGCATCTTTAGAATGAGGAACGCGGGTACGCTAAACGGTCCAGGAGCCTGTATGCCAAGCAAAAACCAAAATAATCCAGAGTATCTTGAAATTCTCTGTTTCTAAGTAATTCAATAATAAACACCTTTACAATATGGTTTATCCCTGGAGTGTAGATTCAACCACACTAGTTACTAGACCTCACATCAATCCCATTCACGTCCTCTCCAAGAACACCTAATCCTTCCACTTCAACTGGCCGGCAGGGAGTAAGAACGTAGAGCATACGAGACCAGCCTTGATTAGGTGAGACGTTCTTCCACGCATGATTTGTGGCCCGCTGAACTGCGACGTCCCCCCTCCTTAGGAGTCTTTTATCGCCGCTGTCGAGGATGAGCTCAACCTCGCCTTCCAATACTACTCCATAGTCCAGTGACACGGTGCGATGCATAGGGCTTGTAGACCCAGGTGGCATATCAACAATACGGCAAACGGTGCCAGTAGAGATGCTTAGGCCAGGCGGCGAGCCGAGGTAGCGTTCGTAGCTGGCAATATCTGTGTCTGCTGAGAGCTGGGACGGAATTCGATCGGATGTGTAGGCAAGGCTAAAGGTGACCTGGTTGACATCCTGGACGGGCATGTCCTCGGATAGACGTGTGGAAAACACGGCTCGGCCTTGGGTATCATGCGTTGTTATGAAGCGTTGAAGAGGGCGAATGTCTTTGTTATGCTCGGGCATTGTGAAGGATAGGGCGTTATAAAATGTCGTATACTGTTCTTGTGGCAGCTTTGGGTGAATCCCAATGTACACTGTTCATTCAAAGTGATCCATTATATATAAATGTCTAAGGTAGATATTCCTGATGGATCTACATCGGGTGAACGATCGGCTCCACATTGGTCCTCCTCGGTTGCAACATGTTGATGTCGGATACTCTTGTTCCTCTCTGCACACCTAAGAGCATTCAAGGGTGGGACTCCGAATCACGCGTCCGAAAATGGGCTCATTGGCTCGGGATTACGGGAAGGGTCACATAGTTCTCATACGACGGCCCAAAGTGAATATGGTTGGTGCCCTGCAGCTTCTCAGGAGAGCTTCAAGCAATCAGCAAAGGATCAAAAGATTATTTTTATTAGGTAAGGGACAAACAAACATACCGATCAGTTGGGTCATTGTGTTGGAAAATCCCCGATCCTTGAGTATCTCCCGACGATACTTCTAGGACGAGCTTACCACCCTGCTCCACTACCACGTTGCTCGGCCAGATCTCCACATCTACCGGATAGACCTCACCCGGTATGACCGGTAAAACATCCCTCGAGAAGTAATCCCGGTAGGGCAGATATTCGCGGTGTCTGAAGTGCTTTTCATTCACCTTGCGCATGCTTACTCGTAACCAGCCCTTTGTCAGCGGCACTGGGTCTCCAGCGGTGCCAGTGTAGTAGACCTCTTCCCCGGAAGGGGAGATATAGCGCAGTGTCAAGAAGAGATCAATATCAGATGGCAATGGACCACCTTTATCTGGACTGACGGAAACGTTCAGATGGGCAACTATGTGCCCGGTAATCTCAATTTCTCGCTCAAAGGCGGGCGTAGTAAATTGAATGAGTTGAGGGCTGTTCAAAGTTCCTAGCGAGCGGTAATCGAGCTTAACCAACTTTGGTTGAGGTAGCTGGGTCTGCAGCTGGGAATTTGGTGTGAGATAGAACTTCGTATACTGCGTGCGAGCTAGTGGCCATTCGTTCTCAAATCGTCGAGTAAAGGCTCGTTCAGCCTCCGCGTCGTTGAAGCCAACGTTTCCTTTACGTAGCAAGACGTCCACCTTGGGTGCTTGGCCAGTGCTCCATCCGTCCCGATCTTCCCCCTTGAGGAAAGCATCTAAAAAGCTTCTTTGCAGCTCGACTTCTTCATGGTAATAAAACGGCAAATCATGTCGTCCGGTGATGAATCGTAGATATTTGAATTCTGAGCCGGCGTTCATGTAGCCCACGACGTTACCACGCAGATGCAGCAGAATACCTCCCCAGTTAGCAACAGAGAGCAGCGGGACTTTGATATCTTCCATATTGTACTCCTTGGAGGCGTAATATGGCTCATCACGGTACCTATTGCTGACATTATCCATCGTCTGGTCATTGCGGTTTGCCAGCAATTCTTCCTCTGACAGATCACCCTCGATAGTGTCGGGGCCCCAGTTGCGGGAAGCTCGTCCAGGTCGGCCATACTGATTGGAAACTACCTGGCGGTCCCACCAGAATTTGATGAAAGCGTTTGAAAGGATTCCTCCATGACGGCATCGGTCCCGGTAGTAATCTGACATTCCTTCCCAGGGGATCATACAGGCTAGACCTTTCGGCTGACGTGCGGCTACTCGCCACTGGCTGCCGGCATAATAGCTGATTCCCAGGAGACCAACTTTCCCACTTGACCAAGGTTGCTCAGCGGCCCATTCCACCACATCCACAAAGGCCTCGCTGGTGCCACACGACATCGTATCCAGGATGCCAGGCGATTGACCCAAGCCCCGTTCATCGGCGCGAACTACTGCATAGCCCTGCTTCGTCCAGAAACCGGGGTCGGGGGTCTCCCAGGCCGAATGATAGGAATGGTGTTCTGAATTAACCTCGCTAAAAGACTTCGGATGGAAGCTGTACACACTTAGCGACAATCTTTGCGTATCACATAGAAAAGTATCCGACGTACACTTTGTAGTGAATATCCTTTCCATATGGCCCATAAGTCACCAGTACTGGAGATCTATCGGCGTCATTGGGTCGATAAACATTACACCGGATTAATCCGGCACCGTCCTTTAACGCGATGGTAACATTCTCTTGGTAGATGTAGGGAAACGAAGTCGAGTCTTCACGGGTAATATCTTTGATGGAATTCGGCATCTTGCTAGAACGACATACAGAGAATGATGGGAAAGAAAATACGAACGATCTGAGAGGCCTTGGTGTTACAATGGTACTTGTATCGCATCAGTTTTCTTTCTGCGTGTTCCTCTAAATAATCTGTCAATATTCTTCTGCCATCGGGATGTTAAACCCGGCCCACGTGGAGCCGAAATATCAGAACCGAACATGCCGAGGCCTAGGAACCATTTTGAATTTCTGCAAAAAATATGCCGATCGTCGCGGTAATTGATAATTATAGTAAAACGGGGTAGAACGCCGCGCGAGTACATCTTGTGGGTACAAGACTGGTAAATACCCTGCTCATCCGCTAGGTTTAGTTTCTCAGTTAATCGTTCCCACACCAACTGCTCATTGCCCCTTTGTTACCCAACTTCGCCCAGTCAAACAGAGCCGTGATAGATTCAATGCCTAAGGGGCTGAAAGTGCTCATTGTTGGAGCCGGCATCGGAGGCTTGGCTGCAGCCATTGCTCTGCGGCAACAGGGGCATGAAGTGGAAGTAAGATGATGAATTGAACATTCTCTAGCCAGCTTGGATACTAAAAGAGTCTTCTAGATGTTTGAACGGTCTCGGCTTGCCAATGAGATTGGAGCGGCGATTCACTTGACGCCAAATGCTAACGGTCTACTGAAGCGAATTGGGGTCGACGCACGTAAATATGGGGCCGTGCTGACGGAGCAAGTAGGTTGAGTTACTTTTAAACCTACAGCGCACCGTGGAGGGCTGACATATGGTTCTATATATCTAGCTTCGGGATTACACCTCTGACGGCCAACTTCAATATACAATGGATATCACTCAATTTGCTAGCATGTGGCAACATGTAAGTGATATCAGCGTGCGCGCATTAAGCAGTGCAGGAGCAACGCTGGCTAATCGCATTTGACCAGGAATGGCTTCTTATTCATCGTGCTCATCTTCACGAGGCATTGAAAGATAAAGCGCTGGCTTCTGGCCAAGGAATGCCTGTTATCCTTCATACCTCGTCCAAGGTGGTAGAAGTGGATCCTCACGCTGCCACTGTAACTCTTGAGAATGGAACTACCTTCCAGGGAGATATTGTTGTAGGAGCCGATGGCGTTCACTCTGCCACCCGCCGGCATGTCGCTGTAGAGGATGTCAAGCCTTTCAGCTCAAGTAGAAACGCGTTTCGCTTTATGGTCCCGCGCAAAGAGGTGCTAGATGACCCTGAGACGGCGGACTTGGTCCGGACAAACGGGACAGTCCATATGTGGCACAGCTGTGATAGCAAGGTGGTGATTTACCCGTGTGTCAACAATGAGGTGTTAAATTTTGTTTGCATCCATCCCGACACTCTGACCAATGCGAGCATATCCCAAGGATGGAGTCAAGGGGTTGGGAAAGACACACTCCTAGACGCGTATAAAGACTATGATCCTGGAGTCGTGAAGATATTGAACAAGGCAGACCCGGAGACGCTGAAGATTTGGCCACTATTGGACATGGAAACGTTGCCCCAATGGATTAACGATCGCCTGGTGCTGATGGGAGATGCCGCTCACCCCTTTCTGCCGTATCGGGCGTCTGGAGGTGCCATGGCAATTGAAGATGGCCTGTCCTTGGCAGCCATGCTTTCTGGAGATGTGAACAAGGATAATATTCCCACACGGCTAAAGCTATACGAAGAGGCCCGGCAGAAGCGTGTGCATCAGATACAGTACTATACGCGAGAGTCAGGGAGGAGGCACGTGGGTGGAGACGAAGGTAACGAAAGACCTAATAACCTAAAATGCACCCAGCCCTGAAGATACGACTGACACGTTGCGAATCAGCCGCCATCATCACATCGTATATTTATGATCACGACGAATGGGATCATTCTACCGAACTCCTGCGCCAACATCTTTGGTCTCAAACCCCCGAGGTATATCACCGCCAACCTGCGGTATTCGGCCCTATGCCTGGGCCACGTCAAGACTTCTGGGGCAGAAGCCGAGCGGCCGCCTCTGTGAGTGCAAGGTTCCGCACAGCATCGATACGGTTCAAAACTAGCCGTACTCTGCTCAAGAATCTTTTACCCAACGCGTCCTATAGCTTCACCGGCCCGGGAAGTGTAGCCTATGCCACATTCTCCCAGACAACCTTGGATGGTCTGGACTGGCTCAGTGGAGGGGGCTACAACCATTTCGGCCTTTACATCCACGGAATTCAATATAAGGGCGCTGATGGTAAGGTGATAGAGGGATCATATCTCCCAGTCCTCTTTGAGGACTTGACCGATCCTATCATTTCCGGGCGCGAGGAGCTCGGGTTCCCGAAGCTCTTTAGTAGCATCGATGTGAACAGGCGCCGTCATTCATACCACGTTAATACCAGCTGGCGCGGAGCGGTCTGGGGTAGATTGAGTCTAAGTGGCCTAGAGGAGAGGCCAGTCTCGCAACCAGCAAACAATGGATCCGCGCAGCAGCAACATCTTATGGTCCACCGTTATATGCCCTGCGTTGGCAAAGATCAAAAAGGCAGCCCTGAGGCGGAGTATCAAGTAGTAGTCGACGCAAATGAGGGCTCCAAGCTTGTGCCGTCGAACATCACTCGGGTGCTACATGCTAGGGACGCAACACTAGTCATAGATGGACTGGACTGGAACCAACTCCCTACTCTCCACCACATCATCAACCGCCTGGCGGAGATCCCATTATACGAGGTCATAGAGGCTAAGGTAATCGAAGGAGAGGGTGTAGCAGATATCTCTTCTGCTCAGAAAATATAGCTGGGAGCCATAGCACAGAAAACCTGCGCGTACATTTGGTTTTCTTTGATCAAAATTACACTGTCAAATGTCTGTCCTTTGTAGATTAGGCATACCAAAGCTCTAGCCACCCATCAAAAGATATCCTCATTGTCATATCCCTTTCATACGATAGACCCATTGAGCATACTCATTAGCTCATTGATATGATCAGCTGTTGCGCGAGAGTAGGAGGCGTAATCATATCCAGGAACAATATGATGTCAATCCTGTTGTTGCAGTAGTTGGTGCTTAGCTGGGGGAGTGACCGACGTGGGCACCGCGGGTTGGAGCGGGGCCAGAAGCTTTGGTCTGGACCCTATGAGTCTGTCAAGAAGCATGTTATTATGGGTTGCTTCCTAGGGGTATTCAGTAATAATACTTCCCAAAGTCTGCAGGAGGATCTCTCTGGTGCAGTTTCAAATCTCATGTTCCAGGTCAAATATTTCGCACTTGTGAATCCTCTCCGTGAAGCTGGAGGAACCCGTTCTCGCCTTCAGCACTTTGCCGTGGCTTGTATGCCAGATTTCGTATCTTATCTTGCGGTCCTTTCAGATGGCGGGATACCATGTGGGGTCTCTTCGTCGCAGCCGTGCTGTTGCTGTCCTGCTGGAGGTCATCTGGATTGGTCGAAAACCACTTTAAATACAATGGTCGCACTTGGGACTTTCCAACGCTCATGGGCGGGCGGTGGGCAGGACGTGGTGCTTATGGGATGCCCATGAAAGGGTCTAGCGACTCGCACTGGTAACCTTTCCTCCCCGCAGAGGAACTGTCGGGACTGTAGTTTATTTCTAGGAAAAGGTAGACCCAATAGAAGTTCAAGCGCTAAGCGAAACATTTTACTGGTAGAGGGAATCCGCTGTTGGTCATGAGCCAGGCCCACCTCTAGTAACCCACTAGGCGTAGCAAGTGTTATACTAGTCATGGTCAGTGTTATGCAGCCTAGTGGACGTGATCCTGGAAGAATATGGTGTCTAGGCTATATACCATTTCTATAGAATGCGAATCTCGAAAACACGGTATCTCACTAGCGACATCCTATTGTGAATATAGCCAATTGACGTATGGATATTAAAAAACGTAATGGGAGTGAAAATATGCCCTGAGCCTTCAATATTCTGTGTATTGAATATAGACGTCGCCCAAGTCAATCATCTTTTGCCTAGCGGTACATTAAGTCTTAAAAAAGGTGTATATGACCGCTGCGGAAATATTCCAGTCTATAGTTGTTCTTGCAACTCATAGGACATGCATGTTTTAGGGAAGCATTGGAGGCCCCAACAATTCAATTTACAGTGAAGAGAAGAAAAAGAGAGACAGAAAGGCACGTTAATAACTTCCGTCAGAATTTCTGAAAGGCAAGATGGATTTCCTACCCAAGAATTGCATAGGACACTATGCTGATCTTTGAGAATATATAGTTCGTGTGCTACGCCTACCACTCGCCCCCAACTTCATACCTGAATATCCGGTCATTCAACCGACCTGCTGTCTTGTGCCAGAACCTAGCTGCAGCCTAGTTGCTCAATTTCCCTTTATCAGTATTTGTAGCAAACCAATGAAAACGTTCGTTCCCTGAAGCAATACTTGCTTACCGCATTGATCCATACACCGTGCAACATGGTCTGAATGAAGACCATTTCAACGGCACTACTACCCGCTGGTCGCTCGTCTAGATCGAGATTTCGATTAATCGGTCGATATGCAGGTACTCGTAAATGATCCACAGGCCAATCTTGAGGGTGATGCGCCGATGTGGTAGGGGAAGAACTGCTCAGTGGTGCAGGTCTTTGTGGTTCGCTGTGGTGCAATTCGTAGTCCGCCAAAACGGCCAAGGTTGTAGTTAACATGGAATTCGCAGTTGTGGCCACAGACATTGTCAATGGTTCGGTGTGTGACAGCTAGGTCCGTGAATTTGGTGTGGTTGTCCAAGTCAGCGGGTTATCTTGGAAAGCTCCTCTTGCTCAGGTGGACAATAGAGAGTGGGATAATTAGGTAAAATCTGGGGTGCCCAGTAGCTCACCTGGATCCACTAGGGTAAGTGCCGAGGGCAATGGAAATGCTTTTTGCCGTCGATTTCATGCGTCGTATGAGTGATATGGATGCCGATGTGGTCCCGATATGCTCGGGCCGGGTGACCGAAGTGGACTTTTTGGGCTAAGTTCAAGCTAAAGGAAAGCTGGCGTATAGCTCTTCCGAGCACTGGTTGGGGAGCAGCTGATAGCTCGAATATTGGCCCTTTTATTGACCTTTCAGTTACTACGTTTGAGCCAATGTGCTACGGTTTTATGCCCTCATTCACAACAAGAGGATGGAGCTTACGTCGAATCCTACATCGCACCCTCCTCAATTTGCCGCGATCGTAGCTGGCAACATTGATGGACGTTCGATTAACGTCAGATACCGCCAGAGGCAGTTCCATCGCCTTCAAGCGAGCATTCTGAACCGCTTAGCTGAGTTCAAACATGCCATCGCGCAAGATTCAGGCCATAGCCCCGAGGAAGTGCAGGCGGAGGTGTGCTTGGCGATGAAGGAGATCCGCTCACACTATCTATCGCTCAATATCGAGGAGAGTTTGCAGGTAGAGTATCGCGTGGCGCATGGGCAAGATAATTTGACGCAGAGGAGAAGTGCCGGCATTGTCTACATTATTCCCACTACCCACACCATCTTCTATTCGGTCGTCGTAGCATTGAGTGCAGCCCTAGCAGAGGGTAACTGTATAATATTGGAGGCATGAAAACTTGTTCATCTCAGGTTGGGTTACACCATTCTCATCTTACTAACCCGTGGAATAGCTTCCGAAGACAACCTGGAGAGTTACTGCGTTGCTCCGTAGTGTCCTGGTAACCGCCATGGACGCCGATACTTTCGCCATCAGCGAGACCAGACCAGACGAGAAATTTCTTCGCACTACCCTCCTCGTCAATCAGCAGTCATCCGATATTCTCCCAACTGCCTTCGGTCTCTTATCATCACCGAGTGGCTTGCGAGCGGTGGCCGTTGTGGACCGCACCGCGAACCTTCAAGAAGCAGCGACCGACTTGGTCTCTTCACGGTTTGCGCTCAATGGGCGCTCTCCATATGCACCAGACATGGTCCTGGTCAATCAGTTCTGTATGCAGCCATTTATCGAATTGGTGATCAAACACGCTGCCAAACTTTTGACGTCAGACGGCCCGGGGCCAGCAACGGTCCCCAAGCACGGCAAAGAGCCGTCAATGCTGGATAAAATAGGGTCCGAGAATGGGGTCAAAGTAATTGTGTCCGGTACTAGCTGGGCGGTTGTTAAGGTGCATAACAGGTGGGTGGACGGTGCCGAGGCTCAAGCTTGCTAGGAAATTTGACCTGATGCGACATAGGAATTCAACTCTCTTGCAAAGCAAAATCAAGGAAAGATTGCTAGTGTTGCATCCCATGTCTAGCCTTGATGATGCGATCAATCTCTGCAACGAGTATGTTACTTAACGTCTGAGTGATGTTACTACCTGGTGTGCCGCATCTAACAAGCACTCTGTTTCCTAGTACCGGCGCCCATGCTGCCACATACACCTTCGCGGCCCATGACGCGGCTAAATATGTATCCGAGTCCATCGATGCGCACACTGCTTGGATCAACCACGTACCATATGATATGCTTTGTAAGTCCTACTCATTAAGTTCATTTATCCCAAGCTCATATACCATTGGTAACTTACTTCTCGTCTTGCTTACCGAAGTTGGACCCATGATTCCTCTCAATTCTCCATTGAGTCTTAGCACCCGATATACGCCAGAGTCCTTCGGTGTCCCACGGCCACAGGTTGTAAATCGGAGCGGCAATACAGTACTCGCCAAGTCACTGCTGGAAGGAAAGGTACCCAAGTCTATCCGTAGCGCGCAGGAGTTTCTATCACCTTTGCCAGAAATTGAGCAACGCCCCGGTCACAAGATTGGGTTCTTCGAGCAGGGCATCATCACGGGGGGCTTGATTACCCTCACTTCCCTAATCACGATAGTTTCTGCTGCAGGATACTGGGCTTTGAGGATGCGGTAAATGTGCTCTGTAATTCAAGCTCGGTGATTGGGAATTTCTTGAATACTAGTCTTGGTGGTTTGCTGCTAGTTTGCTGAATTGGAATATATTTCTATGTTAATATTTGTTTTCAAACCCTCAAGTTTAGAGAGGAGTGTACCGAATTGAACTGGTGTATCGAATGAACCTGTGGACTCTTACTTTGATATTCGTTCGACCTAAGTAACACAAGAGAATATGTGTTTAGATATCAAATATGTTGTACCTTCCTAGATGTTCACCGGTCTCCTTGGTCGAGGGTAATGGCAGTCTAAGCTAGCATGATTACTATGGTAGCTCATATAGGAAAATTAATTACAGATCGACGTTTTGTATTAATGACGAGGAATATATGCATCTAAATCACAAAATCAACTAAGCAACAGGTTTAGGCCAGGACCCAATTGTGAACTGGGAGTTACACATATTTGTCAATTCCCACGTCTCCGCTCCCAACACCGCTGTCGTCCCTTTATCCTCAAAGTCCCCAGCTGCACCAGCAACAAACATGGCAGCCATGAAATGATCGTCAGTAGCATGCGCATCCCGATAATGCGGATGCTTCATCAGCCGTGTTATGGCTCGTCTCAGTTGCGGTCCCGAGGTATTGATGAGGACATCTTCTACGGCCTGGCGGAACTCCAGCGCCCAGTACTCTGGGGGTGAGTCCTGTGCGAAGTTGTCGCGGAAACGAAGCATTGGGGCCCAGCGATTCCTATACAGATTATGAACAGCGCCGCCTGTCCCTATCAGGAGGTAGTTCTCCTTGCGCAGCTGACGGAGGGTCAATCCCACTTTCATGTGGTAGTGAGGGTCATATCTGGCGTTGAGGGAGATGATGGTAGATGGTGGACATCCTTTAGGGAACATGCGAATCAAGATCAGGTAGACATCGTGGATCCACTCGAACGTGTCATTGCCGCTTACGTTGTATCCGGCGTTGGCAAGCAGGTCGATGCAACGTTGCGCCGTTTTTAAGTCCGAATTCAGTTTATAGTCGACGTACTTGGACGGATGAACATATGCCACGGGGCTCTTGCCGGGGTTAGGGTTCGTCGAGACCTGGATCTGATCACCAAAACAATCCCAATGAGCCCCCTAAATGGTGTCGACAAACACTATTAGACTAGAAGATAGATCAGTTTCCATTTGCTTACCATGAGAACTACGCCCTTAATCTCGTGCTCCAGTGCTTCGTCACCACAACATTTCCAGTAATCAGCAGATGATGACTCCTCGCCCAACATCATGGTCGAGCCATGAGAGAAGAAGTGAACTGGAGCCAATGCTATTCGACATTAGTACTGTATCCTTTTCTAGTGGACATGGAATGCTTACCCATGATTGACAGTTACATTTGCTGGGCATGGTCATTCCAAAATGCGTCACAACAACCATCTATATTTGCTGTTTGACATCGACACTAGGATCAGTTACCCCGGTTGATGTTTTCGGGATTGTGGTCCACCACCCGAGCGGGCAGCTCGCGACACCCGAGGTCGTTGTCAACATTGTAGGAGTTGCTGAAGGGTGTGATAAGCCATCGACTTCCACATTATCTGCATCTATGTGAGCCGGAGATACCTAGGCAAACAGTGGCCACACTGGTTGCAAGACTAGAACAGAGTACGGCCTAGTCTACCATCGGATATATTGGCATGCATCATATGCAAGGGCTTAGGGCACATTCTTCGCATGTAGAACACTGTGGAATGGGGGTCGAGGTTTTTTCAATGTGTTACTGTTTCTTACCTTGCAATATTAATCTGTTAGATAGATAATTCGTCCTCTCTGTGATACCTACATTTTGATCACTAACCATCCAACGCCTCGTGAAAATTCTTTCGCGAGCAAAACCAAATAACCTACTCCGTGATTGATATCGTGGTATTAATATGGTTGAATTTCAGACTTGATTTCCGGGCCTATTGATTTGTCATGGCACGTAACGGATCCGAGTTATATTCGATGGCTTTTCGCGCTTGGTGAAATATCTCATTCCATCCCTATTCAGAAATTCCCTAGTTGAGAGGCCTGGATGCGTCAGGCAACCTCCTTGCTTTGGTGGAGCCCGCAAAATATATCGGCATGTTTGTGAAACTGTCAAGTTTAGGCTTTACATTCTTGTCCAAATACGGACGGCCCCTTAAGCGTATGTTGTAATAACTACCAACGAGGTGCGTCAGTGAGGGTGAATTTCCGGAGCAGCCGTCAGCGACCTCGACGTCAAGTAGGACATCGTATTTCCGCCCTACCAATCTGGCAGTGGTAGCGTTGCAGGACAAAAGTGCCAGTGCTGGATGTGAGAAGATAGTTGTTTTCGGCTATACCTATCTATTAATTAAATGTTAGGCTTACGATCCCCACGATCGTTAGTGGTTGCTTACTCTCAGCGCAACACATACATAATAATATAGCTTACGGCACTCTCAACGTCCATCTACCTAGCCATGCGCCTACTAGGTCTAGTTACGCTTCTAGGGATTTCTTATCTGGCTGAGGCACGGGATGCATCTACTTCCGAGAAGCCACTTGCGGACCAGAACGAACCGTACATTGAATCCAATGTCGTTCCAGTATGTTTCTTCTCCACTGACATCACTGAAGTCCCGAAATTCATGGCTCATAAAATTGTTAATATTGCTCTGGAGTAATAGGGAGGCGTCTGTGGCACCGCGGAGTCGTATTCCGGCTACGCGCGCTTCCCACCCAATACCATGAAGGAAGTCCAACATGACTACCCAATCAACTCATTCTTCTGGTACTTTAAAGCGAAGAAAAACTCCGATACTGCTCCTCTAGTAATATGGATGAATGGTGGGCCGGGCGCTTCCTCTATATTTGGTCTTTTCACAGAAAACGGGCCATGTCAAGTGAACCGTGACCTTACAACTAGGGAGAACCCATGGTCCTGGAACCAAGAGTATAACGTTCTATACCTTGATCAGCCAGTCCAAACCGGCCTCAGCTACGACATTGTAACTGAAGGGGTACTGAATGTGACGTCTGGCGACGTGATTCCCAACTACAAAGGGCCGCTGAATCCCACCCTGATTGCCGGAGCTTTCAGCAGCCAGAATGTTAGCTCGACAGCCAATACCACTGAGAACGCCGCTCGACACTTCTGGAATTTCCTGCAGATCTGGACCGACCAATTTAAATATCATGCCACGTCGGATAAATCCATCAGTATCTGGACCGAGTCTTACGGTGGTCGATATGGGCCGAGTTTCGCGGCATATATCCAGAAACAGAATGGCCGCATTGATGATGGGTCACTTGCGGCAAAGTCAATAAACCTGACTACACTTGGTATAATTAACGGCTGTATTGACCTCCTGACTCAGGAGACATCCGATGCAGAGTTTGCTTTTGATAGGAACTCATATGGCATCCAGGGCATCACCCCAGACGGCTATAGGGACGCCCTGGTTGCCTTCTTTGAGAAGGATGGGTGTTTGGACAAGACCCACGCGTGCCACCATTTGGCTGACACTTTAGACCCCGGGATGTATGGAAATAACAGTCAGGTAAACAGCGCATGTAAAAATGCTAGCGACTTCTGCCAAAACCAGGTCGAAGGGCCATATACGTTTCGAAATAGATGGGCGTTCTACGACATTACCCATTGCTATTTAGATCCTTTCCCCGAGGCCTTTTTCGCGGAGTACTTGGCCGGCCACACAGTGCGACAGCAACTCGGTGTTCCAGTTAACTGGACCGAGTCTTCAAATACAGTAGCGCTGGCCTTCAATCTTACAGGAGATTATGCACGAAGGGATTCAAACGGATATCTCGAGGATATCGCTGGTCTACTTGATTCTGGAATACAAGTGTCATTGATACACGGCGACCGCGACTTTGCCTGCAATTGGGTCGGCGGCGAGCGTGTCAGTCTTGCTGTGAACTACACGCAATCCGCTAAATTCAAACAGGCTGGTTATGCCGATATCAACAACGGTTCATCTATTGCAGGCCAGGTCCGCCAACAAGGCCTATTCTCTTTCGTCCGCATCTATCAATCCGGGCATATGGTCCCAGCCTACCAACCTCAGATCGCGTATGAGATCCTGAGCAGAGCAATGCGCAAGAGAGATATCGCCACCGGAAACATATCTGTCGATGACAACTACTTCACGGCAGGGCCTTGGAACTCAACTACTACCTTGAAGATAAAGCCGACACCTAAACCGACATGCTACTTGCGGGGCTTGGCGTCGACCTGTGCGAAGAATCAGATCGAGGCTGTGAAGAACAACAAAGCCACGATTGAGGATGGGATAGTCATAGACCCTAGTTTCCCAGATGATGCCTGCCCGCCGCTTCCCGCGCAAACGTAGGGAGAGAACTGAAGGATCGGCCAATTCATGGATTAATGTTACTTGTGCTCTGATATTCATAGGAGCAAAACGGCTGTGGTTGCACGTTCAATTGCGCCCCACCAAATATAACATCTGATAATTTTATTATAGTTGAGGATAGATCAATGGATATGCATTTGGATTCTATCTCAGTTGTGTAGACTTGTTACTTTTCCCACTAAGTGTATTAGGATATAGGTCCCTTCTCCCCACTTACTCTGGTTGATAAGGTAAAGATCGTCTAGACACACTGGAACTTGGCGCTCGCTGAAAGCGAACAAGTGGTACCTTTGCGGCGCCTTGACCCACGGCTGTGCAGGCGCCACTACAATCAAGGGAGACAAAAACAAAAAACTGATTTAACGTCACATTAGAGGATTTTGTCGCCGGCCGAGGTTCCGGATTCAGCTCGGTTGGCCCACGCATAACCTATAGGACAGCGTCAACCTGACGAGCATTTCGCTGCGCAAGGTTATCTCATATGGGTCTGGATACTACCTCGATTGGGATTGCGACGTAGGACTTGCAATTCACCAAACATTGAATAAATCTCAGTATAAAACAGCATGTAGTGTCGGAGTCCGAGGGTGCAATCGTCCGCAAGTATAGCTACATGTTGGGATTATATATGCGAGGTGTCCATTGTGATGGATCACCTGCAAGGTATACGAGTAGCAATCCAGCCGAATATCTGATGTCTAGGGTACCGATGTTCGCACCTTACTTTTGCATGGGAAAGCATGCCCCCATGCCTCTATAAAATGGCCTGTGGTTTCCATAGTTACTGAAGAGGTAGAGAGACTTTTATCGATTCTGATTGACACCTATTAAACTGCATGAGTTCTGTCACTACACAATAATACGACTCATTCCCGTTTTGGCAAGACTCGCGTCCATGGCCATGAGCGTGGGCACTGTGTTACCTGTCCTCCACAAGGTGTAAACCTGCTCCAACAGGGCGTGGATGGCTTGCTCGCAGGAGTGTCTACGGCGGCCGCCAAAGTCATTCTCTGGGAGCAACTGGTGCCGCTCTATAAGGTAACTGATTTGTCTGGCGATAACTGATTCAAGCACCTTCCCAATGGTGCTCAGCAGGGCTATGGGGCGATACGCTTTTGGTTCGGAGTAGTCTGGTTTCCCTGGCTTTTTAATGACCACGGTTTCAAAATTTTCGCAAATAATACAAGTCACGGGGATTTCTATTTTTACTCTTTTTTGGGTATTCTGGCCATGCCCAAATGGGCCGCCCATGGATTTGGAGAGGTCTAGGCCACAGGCGATCTCAGTTACTACCTCTCTCTTCAGCCTTGGTTCGTGTGGGCTTTTATCCTACGTATGTACCATATGTTTTCCTCATACTGTGATGCAAAGGCAAAGGCTCCACATTCGTTCGGTACATACGATAAATTATCTTATTATTTAATTGAACGGTATGTGGCCTAGTGGGTCTCACGACCGGCAGCCACTCTGTCATAGGGCGTTCAAGGCCGCAGTATAATGCATCTCCACTGGAATCACCTAACACAGAGAGAAACGTAATGATCGAGCTTTAATTTTAGGTAGTAAAACCAATGGTATATACTCGCATATTTGAAGAGGCGACAATTACTTCCTAAGCTGAGAAACCATGCGCTGCGTAATAAAAGGAAAATGCTTCTCGCTGCAGGAGCACTACTTATACTCACTGTCTACCCTCTGTTCAACTATTATCTGCAAAGAAAACAGAGTTTCAGACATTAGATTTGGTTTTACTAGTGGGAAATGAGACGTTCACGAGAAGGACTTGGAAAAGCACGCATCAAAAGGCATAACTATTGATGACCGAGCCTGCTAATGACAACTGGTTTGAGTGCTTGTACCGCATTAAGTACGGGCAGCGGTAATAATTGAGGTTCACAGATTGCAAGGTAAAAGTTGGGATAGTAGATAACTTCATTCACAGTTCCCAGTTTTCAAGCTCACAGCTTGTCACGTTTGTCTTCCATTTCTGACTAGCATATGTTGGAAGCACATGTCTCGACCTGAAAGACTCAGGTGCATAAAGCTTGATATCTTTTTTGGTATATCCTAACCCGACATCCCTGAATGCCGCAAGGACCCGTTGATCAAGAAAGTCAAGGAAGACGAAGTCTACCTTTTTAAGCGGGCTTTGACACTTCGGAAACGAAGCGTTAGCGATGGTATACGCAGGTTGTTTAAACTCCGGGATCTTGGAATGCACGGTGTCATCACCGTCGCTTCCAAAGTCGTCTGTGGTTGTATATCCAGGGGTCAACGCGCTGGAGCCCAAAATCTGACCAACGACAGGTATCTGTTTGAGTGCTTCCATCCTGGTCTGCCAATAGGTGAGAGGTGAAGCACCTTGCACGGCGCGACTTCCGTGGTGGGGAACTTTCGGCGGGCTAGCTGCCAGTAGCTTTTCAATAGTTTTAAGAGCCTTCGAGTACGGGACGTCTTGGATAAAATTGAATTTACTCTCGTAAGGAGAGACGATGTAGATGTCGTCTTCTGTGAAACTCCCCTTGTGGATATCAAATCGGATACTGCCTCGATTGATGACAATTAGTCTTGGGATGTGGATACGACTTGTATTCTTCACCGTTGCAGCTGCGGCATCCTGCATCAAATGATAGATATTCTTCGCGTCGTTCGAACCGCTCGAGGGAGACTTGCCGTACTCCCTGCATGAAATACAAAAAGTGTTTGGCGCGCATCCATATACCTTAGTCAAATTCAACCTTTTCCGCTTGTCATAAATTTCGCCTGTAACGGCATTCCCTTCGAGTGTATCAAAGGGAGTACTTCCACGGAAGTTCTTCGTATGATACTCGAAGGTCCGGCGGTTCCAATCAAGATACCGACGTGAGAAGTTTCGCGTAGACTTCTTTGTACCATTCATGGATAGCCACCCTAATGTGTCACAATATTTACCTGATTGTAGTGCCACCGAGTTATTATCAAACTTGGTCGTGTAACGAATATGTGAATGGCCTCCGAACGACAGGATCGGGACCTGTTTGTGAACCTTTCGTATGGCATCGTGAAGGACTTTTAGAGTACTTGGGTCTTTCTCGTCCTTCTGTTTCACTGGATTATGTCCAATAATGACAAAGAGATCAATTGGCTTTGAGTAGTTTACCGCTGATGCGAACCATGGTTCGTTCTTGACCATGTCCTTTGCTTTTTGAACGGTAATATTTTTATTGGCCTTTGCAAAGTCAAAAATAACACCGAAAGCCATGATATTCAAGCCGTTGCTCGTCTTAAAGTATCGGTATCGTGCACCGAAAGGGACGTTACTACCATCGATCGTAATGTTGACATTACTGGCGAGATATCGGTCCCCATAGGTCTTGGAGAGACCATTGTGTGTATTGAGCGCAATTGTACTATTATAGAGTTCTTGGTTCCCAACAGTGAGGAGATCGTATTTCATCTGCTTGAAAATTGGATCCGAGAGTTTACGCTTGGGTTCGGTTATATCACTAAGCCCATTGCCCTCGTGGAGATCGCCTAAAGGTATCTTGATTAGCCTCACATCCTCCCGTTGTAACGAGAAGGGTTAGCCTACCTGTGTCAACGACCAGTAGGTCCCGTTTGTTCTTTTTAGCCGTATTGTTCATATGCCTCACGAAGGAAATAAAGTCTCCCCAGTCGGCACCGTAGTTGCGCTCCTTTATGTGTCCTTCCAGCCATCCATGGATGTCTGTCGTGTGCAGGACGTTGACTTCTCCCCATGTTAGAGGCCCCTTTGGATCATTAGTAGCACTGAGTGCATCAGGCTGCATACATAAGGAAGGCGAGGGAAGGACGGATATGACGAATAATGCTTTGAGAAAGAATATCGAAGTCATACTGCTCTGGCGAGCGAATACTTTCACCGAGATAGAAAGAGGAATTTTCGATAAGAAGTGATAGCTCAAATAATTGCGTCAGGCTTGTCAATGGTTCATCGAGAAGGCTACAAAAGACGTTTAATAGCATGAGAAGTCAACCATGAAGGTAACGTCAACCGATTATACGGGCTAGCATGACGTCCATGACTTCTGGAATAACAATATAAATGTATTCTAGGATCACGTCAATTCTCAATATCTTACATTAATTGCCAAAAGCAGCGATAATACAGGGTTTATTTCTAGAAATCGGCACAACCCAACCCGCGGATCCAAAACTGATGCTACTTCGTTCCCAACTACCCAAACCCAACACCCACGGGTAGTGCCGACCTCTAGGTATTTCACAGAAGTTATTTCACACTCGATGGATCATTTCTGACGTGAGGTCATTAAGTATAATAATGGGTCAAACTTGTTTAATAATAATAATATAACAATGGGTCACTGTGGTAATCGATAGCCGGAAACGGCCCGATGTAACGGTTTGCAGGATGACATTTGGTTAACCATGGTACGCTATAAGATGCATATCCGGCCGCCTGGTTCCATCGTGTCTACTAGACCTCACCAAAGTCCGCCCAGTCCAGCCCCAAACTGTCCAAAATACATAAATTTTCTACGTAAACTGATGATTCAGCCAAATAAAAACCTAAATTTACGTCCGTCACAGTCCATCGCCGTCTAATTCTAAGAAAACGACCCTTAAGTTCTATACAAGTCCTTGAATCAAGAACGTATTCAAAGAAGATTATTCGTATTTGATAATTCGCGCGACGCCTCAATCCTTTGTGATGACTCTATCTGGATTGTCTTACTCTTCAACTATTTTCAACTTAGGCAGTCATGCCATGAGAATATTGCACATGGAGAGGAGAGGAAGAAGGAAGAAGTAGGGATGGATCTTAATAACAACATCAGTTGGGGGGGAAACTAGTAGATCATGATCTAAGGTGACAAGGTTGTCACATCCTTAAAGGGTCAGGGTTTAATATAGTTGGAAAATCGATATTACCTGGAAGTAGAGATATATATCTATTATAAGACAGTGTACTGATCCCATTTCCATGCTCGCTAGACATACAGAGATGATGTGAAGAGGGCACTTGTAATCGTTTCCAATGCGCCCGGTTGCAACAGGCTCTAAGAAGGGCGAGATATGAAACTTAGATCTAAATTGAGAGTCAAATTGCTGGATAACATCTTCCATAGTGATGATATCACAGGTAATCTGTCTATAATTAAAAGGTACACCTTGAATGCTGGCTAGATAGAATTTATCACAAGTAGACCTTGACATTTCTTATGGGACTAGATTAATCCTATGGGACTGAACTAGGGTTTTAGTCCCGCCAGGCCCTCTCCCATGGGACTACACTGGCGAATGGCTAGGTTAGGTTAGGTTAATGGGCGTGGTATCTGAGAACTGGTTCGCGTTGTTCGCAAGGGTGTTAGAGCTTTCGCGTAGAACGAAATTTTCCAAAGGTTATCGAAAATCATCTAATTGCCATTGTTATACTCGGTGTAAGTTCCGCCAGCCTATTGGAGTGAATATTCCTCCACTGAATATGCGCAGTGTTGGTATCCTGCAGAAGTTGACTCAACGGCGTTACCGCCAGCGATCTTGCAATCTTGCAATGCAAGGTCTGCATCAACATACTATGCGCAACACGAAATACATAACATGTTCATTGCGTCTCCAGGCAAGAGGTGGTTATGGAGCCGTCCTCCAACTGAACTCATACCACTCTCGATTATGAACTGTTTTACACATTTCCCCCTATCCTTTGTAGGTCATCGCAGTAGATGTTTGTTAAGGTTACTGACGGCGGCCATAGTACATTTTGGTTGATAGCCCGAGCGGGTGCCGCGTGTGGACTTAGTATCTGACAACAAGTAAAGAATGAACTACTGACAGCGATTGCTGCGGCTGGGAAAGTATAGGGACATGTGCTAGCAATGTTTTGGCAACTCCACAGCGCTGTCCCATCCTCCCGAACATAGTCTCACGGCTATAGTGACTGTTGGTCCTGTTAAACATGCATCAGGTTTTGGGGGAATATCCTCATTCAACGAGTAGACTTTGGTGAACCGTCCACAGAGGTCAGCCAAGCCATATTAGTGAATGGAATGCGATACATCAAATGTATGGCATACGACAGAGTTGGGGTTATTATATTAACCACGCCACTTTAAACACATTCACGGCCAATAGCCTAACGTAGTGCGCTGAAGGGTCCATAGATGGCACTTAGCGCGAAACAACGTGCCCAACCAACGTGGCTAGCAGGGCAATAGACATGTAAGAAAGCATGGCATTGCGAGCATGAGTGGTTAGTGCGGCATCCGGGTAATATACTACTGCTCCGCACCCCAACTGCCCCGGACCCAGCACTAATATAGCCGACTCTTGGCCGCAGCTTCATACCCCTCACACGAAGCCCGAGCCTTGGCTTGAGCTTAGCAGCTGGGTGCATACTACAAGGTTTCTTTCCTCATGTCCGCGATCAGCAAGGTTCGGTAATTGCAGTTGTGCAGACCTCCGCTCGGCCTGTACCTCGATGTTTGTCCGACAGTAACGGGCGAGTGGAACCAATATGATTGGCGGGATAACTCCAACAATATGTTGAATATAGAACTCCGAGAATGGGTTGTTATTCTAATGCCAAGCCTACTTGGACGTTGATGTGGGTTTCGTCAGGTTATATATGGGGTCATTGACTCTGTCTTTAGCATAGACCACCCACAACTACTTTAGCTCCCTTGACCTTAGTCTTGATTACAACATTGTCTCTTCCTCT
Organism: Aspergillus leporis; assembly: GCA_009176345.1. Lineage (NCBI taxonomy): Eukaryota > Fungi > Ascomycota > Eurotiomycetes > Eurotiales > Aspergillaceae > Aspergillus > Aspergillus leporis. The sequence continues at coordinate 22,831 of ML732285.1, read as the reverse complement.
CCCTCTATCGAACATCCCGTATCGTACTACCCAGGTGTGCCAACATGAAATTTAGCGCTTTCGGACTATTTGCAGTGCTCTTGAGCCGGGTTCAGTCTAGCCCAGTCGTTCGGGCAACAAAACCCCCTTACCTTTTCCTAATCGGAGATTCTACCGTGGCGGTCAACGGCGGCTGGGGTGACGGGCTTCTATCATACGTGAAAGATCCTGCTAAAGGTGAGAACAGGGGCAAGAGCGGATCCACCACGGTATCCTGGAAGACCAACGGACGGTGGGACGCCCTCATTGAGAGCATCGGGTCTAGTGTGGATGACTACGAGCCCATCGTCACCATTCAGTTCGGTCATAACGACCAAAAGACTCTTACCCTGGGCGAGTTCCAATCCAACCTTGAGGGCATTGCTACCGAGATCAAGGAGGCTGGCGGAACTCCGGTACAGCTCTTGTGTTCCTCACTATGCTCAATCGCTATGTACTAACGCATTTACCAGATTTTTATCACGTCACTCACTCGCCGGACCTTTGATGGTGATGAGGTCGTTGAGAACCTGAAAGAATGGCGAGACGCCACTATCGCCGCGGCCAAGGCAGTTGGTGTCAAGTACCTTGATTTGAATTTGGCAAGCACCAACTACGTCAACGCGATTGGTGAAGAGAATGCAAATAAATACAACCTTGCTAGTAATGATAAGACACATTTGAACCTCGCAGGAGAGGTTGTCTTTGGCCGGATGACTCTTGACCTTTTGTTGGAGGCGCGTGAGAATCTTGCTGACTATTTTGAGTCTAATGAGGCTTTAAGCGAGAAGATCTCTAACGGTGAATATGCTTCTGGTGATGAGTAAAAGGCATCCAAAACTGATATCGATAACCTCATGGAGGCGGAGAAGATTAAGTCATCCGTTTACAAGTTTCAACTTTCGCTGTTTTGCTTCCTTCTGTCTACCGAGGATAGATCTAGATGCAAATAGTAGCTTATGTCCTAAGTGGATCCCCCATTGTTGGCGCCAGTTATTCGGTAAAATTTTGCCTCTCCCTACCTGACTGCATGATTCCCAAGTCCATTCGTTACCAGTACATGACCTCCGGGATTTCCATTGAACCATTAAACAGTAAGTCATTGCCTTGACGTTGAAATTTCAAGTCAATTTTGCTAGTCTACTACGCGCTTATAGGTACTTCATGTCGGTATGGGGCGAGATCAATTCAAATACATAACTTGTTCCCATGGTTGATAAGCATATAACCAGAGTAATGACAGGCTGTGCCTCAATCATTGTAGCAGGCGATTCTGAAACTGGCTGAAAGGCTTATGAGCTCTGCGGGGCTATCCTTTCCCAGGTCTCTGTCAGATGAGATGAAAGGACACCTACGATTGAAGGGGTCCCTGCAATTAGATGTAAAGAAGTGTCAGCACCCACTCAAGCCTAGGACGAGTATAGGACTGTTCATAGGTCCGGCTCATATTCTACAAAAACAGTAGATCAAGGCATGTTTCCCATTTGGGTTGGGGAATCCTGTTTGGCGGCAGCAAATTGCTCAGCACCACTTCAATATTTTCCGGTATCCGATCGTAATGTCAATGGTACCCGGAGCGCATTACGAGTCGACCGATGTGGATGTCGTCAGCTGTTTTGTGAGTATTTCGGTACAAAGATGAAGCGAGATGATCCTTTCAACTGCCTGTTCGGGCATCGGGCTCCTGTTATATTCGGCACCGTCTCATGCGCCAAGAAAGTATTCGTGTGTAGCCACCATCAATAACGCCATTCCTCCATTCAGGTTGCACTAGAATAAATTAACGTACAAATCGCTCCTAGGAGTTTAGCAACCGACTAACTCCGCTGAGCTATTGCTGATCCACATGCCATGCTATGCTGCGCTATAGCCTTCCTCAACGCGGAGCAACCACGATGATTGCTTATTCTTTTTCCCTTTATCCAGGTCTTTCCAGCAGTATTATCCTTGCTTCCTCGTCCGCTCGCCCGGAAACCTGCCCTGCCGCCGCACCCATACAGGCAAGCCCTCGTGACTTGAACTGCAATAGCCGTTGTTGTAATTGCATCCATATTTATACGAGCATGAATTAAATGCTAAGCCACTTCAGTCCACTTGTCTCTGAACCCTCCACAGGTCGCAAGACCAAAGTACATCTTCGAATCAACTCAACACCATTTCACAGTGCCTATCATAGCCTCTGTTCTGGCTAGCGGAGTCCAAGGGCGCGCCGCTAGCTGCGTGGGCCTCGAAACACTTGCCCGGGCTCTCGGGACTCTAGAGAGTTTTTGTTTTGTAAGAGTGTATCAATCAGCAAGTTGACTTGGGTTATTGGCCAGGATCAGCGTTGACTCCGACTCCCGGACTGGGTTGATCCTACCCACGAGAATCAAGTGTCAGCCTCCTACCCTTAGGAAGCACTCGATTTCCCAACGCACCAGTGCTAATGGTCCCAACTGTGTTGACCATCTGACAGTGCAGTACAATGCTTCATCGTCGCTGATTTACGACCCTGGGACTAGTGGCGCCACGCTGAATTCGCCTCTCGCAAACAAAGGGATGGATATCATTCGCGAAATCCAGGAGATGTTTCGTCCCATCTACAGGGATAACAGCACCTCCAATTTCGACAGCTCGCTCTTCGCTGTATGGTTGGCGTCAATAATATCACAAACTTTAACCAAGTTCTCAACGTGCCACCGCTGGAGCGTGCACCGCTCGCCATATAGTCCAGTGCCGCCGAATCCTGGGCTCCGCTGGAGCGGACCACCCTTGCGCGGGTTTTGTGGCTCGTGAAACGAACCCAGTATCTGCACCATGGCGACACAGGTTTCCTTTACGACACATATTCCTTGTTCAATCAGGTTATTGACGATCTATCGCAATTGACAAAATGTCGGTTTATAAAGATACCTCAACACACTACTCGGCCTATCATACGTGCTTTACTTACTGTGTTTCTCCCTACTTTCGCTTCTTCCTGGACATGCCGAAGAATAGATAGTGGTACTCCTGAGATTAATACTAAAAGGGATAACTGTAGGTACTCAGCGAACGAGTACCTTTGGATTAAAAGTCTTCGTCCTAACCCACTTATCCGCGAGTTGCTTGTCGAGGAAATCACTATCCTTCTAGGGTCGGGTTCAGAGCCACTATCAACTTCTCGGTATCGGGGTTAAAGACCTCGTGGCTGTCAAATGTCCGGGGTAGATCGATGCTTCAGACCGGGGATTGACGGCCCACATTTCCAACGCTGCACTCAAGTGGAACTTATACTAACTTGATCAACAAGTTAAACTTCGAACCGCTTCTGAGCCGGAAGTGTTCGTGCTTAGTCTTGGTCTACTAGGGCCAAATGTTCTCGTGGAGCTTTTGCCCAAGCAAATACTAAAAACTATGTAATTAACTATTAGGGCTAACACTGTGGTATATACACCAATACATAGTGTGGTTTTAGTAAAGTTGCGCTTTTGTATCCTAAATATCAAACAACATAATATGCGTTCTTTTACTACTACCCAATTCATGTATATATTTCTCCGAAACGGGCGATTTCACTAATCCGCTCAGCAATAATCCGCGTGCTTCTAGGTCAATGAAGAGCCCCCCATTCTGTAGACAATACCTCTTGCATTTCTGTTTATTTCCTTCCTACCAATACCAAACGCGAGCAGCGGACTGAGCTGAACGACCTCCAAATTAAAACAGGGGAGATACCAAGAAACTACCCCAATTCTTTTTTCTTGGCTACCCACAACACAAAGGAAAAACATTCTTCCAGTAACAATTTTTAGTAAAGCACTCAAGCTATGCTATGACTTGGAAGGTAAGGGCTTAACCGGCCACTCATAGTCTCTGTTGAACTTTGCCTCAAATGACCAGTCTCCATGGCCCACTGTTTCTGTTCTCTCTCCTGAGCCACAGGGATACACCACCCTACAGGTTGTGCCACATGGTACCAAGATCTTCAGCTTTATCGTCTCCAACCCCTCTTCCGCAGCAGTTGTTTCCCACGAGCAGGAAGCGAGACCATATGGCGTAATATGGGAGGCCGAGGCATGTGAGAACTTGGCTCCTATGGAGGGTGCCACACAGAACCTTTTCCAACCCGGTTCAAGCTTTTGTAGACCTGCAATCCGGTTGTAGAGAAACTTCGCAATGGCCCCAAACGCATAGTGGTTGAAGGATGTCATCTCCCCTGGGTTAATGCTACCGTCCGGCAACATGCTATTCCACCTCTCCCAGACAGTGGTTGCACCCATCGTCACTGGATATAGCCATGACGGGCAATTCATTTCCAGCAACATAGAGTACGCCACTTGAATGTGTCCAGCAAGGACGAGTGCTTCACATAAGTATGGCGTGCCAGCGAATCCAGTACCAATCCTGAATTCGTTTTTCCTGACTAGTTCCACCAGGCGGCTACCAGCGCGCACTCTTTGGGCAGGCTTTAGCAGGTCAAAACAGATAGCTAGGGCATAAGCTGTTTGTGAATCTGAGGTCATGCGACCGTTTGGAGTGACATATTCGTGTTGAAATTCCTTCCGTGCTGCCTGGGATTCGGTCGCAAAATACTCCCGATCGGAGGTTTTGCCTAGAATATCAGCAATACGAGACATGAGGTCTAAGCTGTGGACCAGGAACGCATTGGCAACCATTTTTGCATCCGTAGCACCTTTCCAAGGAGCGTCCGGAGGAGCCGCCGGGTCAAGCCAATCCTACAAAACACAGTTAGCACATAGGCGTCCCTCAGTGAAGGATCCTCTGAGCAGTATACGCACCCCGAGCTGAAAGATCGTTGTATCCCACAAGTGACTGTTGCCAGTTTTATCTCGGGGTAGCTTTTCCATCCACATTGTCATGCTCGCATACTGTTGAGCCAGAATACCCTGGTTCCCGGTCTCCTCGTACAGTGCCCATGGTGCAAGTATAGTAACATCATGCCAGATAGCACATGGTACTCTTCTGCACCAAATTGGGTCCGGAAGGGTAGCATTGGGAGTGACCATCGCTGGGACGCCTTCGAGGACCTTTTGATCATGTTCAACATCAAACAGCCAGTTTCTCAGCATCCCGAAGCAGTCGTAGATGAGAGTCGCCGTTGGAGCAAATAATGCCAGGTCCCCGGACCAACCGAGTCGTTCATCCCGTTGAGGGCAGTCAGTCGGCACCGACAGGAAGTTCCCTCGCATTCCCCAACAGACGTTCTGATAAAGTTGGTTGATTAGTGGGTCTGAGCATGAGAATGAACCGGCTCTCTTCATATCCGTATGGCAGACGACGGCTCCTACTGAGGACTCTAGGTCGGTGGCACCTGTCCAACCATCGACCTGCACGTAACGGAATCCGTGGAAGGTGAATCGTGGCTCATACTCCTCGCCATTTTCGTCACCCCTGAGTGTGTATTCGTCAGCTGCTTTACATATGCGCAGAGGCCTTGTCCCCAGCTCTGCGTCCTCCAGGACCTCCGCATGGGAGAGCCCAATTGTATGGCCGCGGGGACCTTTAATATTCTTTAGCCTCAAATAGCCGACTAGATTCTGACCGAAGTCTAATATCACTTTGCCCGTCGGTGTTATGATTTTTCGAATGGGTTGAACCACTTCAATTCTTCGCACGGGCTCACTAAAGCTGGCAGTGAGCTTGACCGAGTCAGGCAAAGCAGCCATAAGAGAAACAGCCTGCCAGCCGGAATGATCAGTCATTAACGGGGACGACCAATAAGGGATTTCCTGGGTCGCATCGTATTTTTCTCCATCATAAATCTCTGCCAACCGAATAGGCCCTTGTCTTACGGTCCAGGAGTTGTCAGATCTAATTGTTTGGACACTTCCATCTGTAGTAACAACTTCAAGTTGGGCCATAAGAGCCGTGTGAGGTCCCCAAATGTTGCGATGTCCTCCTTCGAATCCGATCCGGCCACAGAACCAACCTTCGGCAACACGAACTCCGATACAGTTTCGGTCCTTAGATAGCAGGGATGTGACATCGTAGACTTGGTACTGCAATCTTCCGTCATAGGCCGTCCACCCGGGAGCCATGAAATGATCACCGACTCTATGGCCATTGATTTCAGATTCATATACCCCCTGCGTGGTTATGTACAGGCGTGCCTGGCCGATAGGCCCAGTGAGCGAGAATTCCTTTCGGTATAGCTCCTCTGGCGTGGGCTCCGATGAGTGCGATTCCCAGGGCGCGGCGATACGCTCGCACTGCCAATCTCTGCGATTGAGGAGTCCTGTTTCTAGGTAGATTCTTTCGCTCCACGGGGTTACAAGTCCATTTCCATCCCATACCCTTACCCGCACAGAAATCTTTTGCCGAGAGTTGAGCGGCTGATCAGACGGCCATGGAACCAGGGAGAAGATCTCAGAATCGCGTTTCACGGTTGAGAGGACAGTGCGATCTGAAAAAAAGCACTCCTCGCACAGCTCTATCTCGTAGCACTCCTGGCGAAAGCCTTTATGGGCATTTTCGAAGCGCCAGGAGATTCTGGGGGTTGTCTCCTGCACACCAAGTGTATTGGGATGGTGGTAATGCTCAAACTGAACGTCTGTGACTAGAACCATTGTGTTGCTACATTCGAGTTCCTAGAAAACGGAAGAAGAGGGTGCAGTACTAGATCTAGCTTTCAATCCGGGTCCCATGAAGATTATGGGTTGATTATGGCGGCTCGGGGTTATTAAATGCGAGATAGCCCGAGCTCATTCAAATGTGATATTCTCCGCGGTGGAGCTGCCTTAAGTCGCATACCAAGGTCTTCCTTTGCTTTAGTATCATGTTGACTATGGTACCACCGGTCTCCACCGTCGGCAACTGGGATCCTTTTGATGCGCTGATGGAGCCCCCACCGCTTGTGCTCAACTCCCATCTTGCTGACTTTGCTTGGGGTCTTCCCACGAACATAGGTCGAGTAATAGATACTCAGAACTTTGTCCGATTTTCTCAAGTACTCTATCTTCAAAGCTATCGTTGTTGGCTTTTTGCTTTTTCTGTCGGGCTTAGTTTCCACCACCAGCCAAGATGAATGTGAATATGTTCAAGGCGGGTGACAATGTCCATGACTATGATGATCAATCACTAGAAAGAACCCTCCCTGCAGTTGAAGAACTTCGCCTACCACCCGACTTTGCTTGGGGTACTGCTACGGCCGCCTACCAAATCGAAGGAGCGGCATTTGAGGATGGCAAGGGCAAGTCCATCTGGGACACTTTTACTCATCTCGAGCCCTCACGTACAAATGGCGAAAATGCCGACGTAACATGTGACCACTACAGACTTATGGAAGAAGATGTTGAATTGATGGCCTCATATGGTGTGGACGTGTATCGTTTCTCAATCGCCTGGACGCGCATCATCCCACTAGGCGGACGCAACGATCCGATTAATGAGAAAGGCATAGCGTTTTACAACAGACTCATAGACTACCTGCTAAAGAAACATATTGTGCCCGTTGCAACACTTTATCACTGGGACGCACCCCAAGGAATTTACGATCGCTACGGCACTTTCTTCAACACGGCTGAGTTCCAAGCTGACTTTGAACATTATGCTCGGCTATGTTTCTCTCGCTTTGGCGACCGGGTTAAGAAATGGATCACATTCAACGAACCATATATTATCTCAATCTTCGGTCATCATAGCGGGCTTCTCGCCCCAGGTCGAAGCACCGCCACGGAGGGCGATTCACGAACAGAGCCGTGGCGAGTCGGCCACACCCTCATCCTCGCCCATACAGCTGCTGTTAGAGCATATGCAACGGACTTCCAGTCCACACAAAATGGAAGTATCTCAATTGTTTTGAATGGGCATTGGTACGAGCCATGGGATGCAACTAGCGAAATACACCGGTTAGCAGCCCAGCGCCGGCTGGAATTTTACATTGGTTGGTTTGGTGACCCCATTTTTCTCGGAAAGGATTACCCCACGTCTATGCGGGCCCAGCTTGGGTCTCGTTTACCTGAGTTCACGTCGGAAGAGTTAGAGCTCCTCCGCCAGTCGGCCCCGATAAATTCCTTCTATGGAATGAACCACTATACCACGAAGTACGCACGAGCCTTACCCGACCCACCGGCGGACGATGACTGCACGGGCAATGTGGAGGAAGGGCCTATCAACAGCGAGGGTAAATTTTCTGGACCCGTAACTGGCATGTCATGGTTGCGGGTAACCCCTGCAGGGTTCCGCAAGTTACTCAACTGGGTCTGGCATCGCTATCAAAGGCCGATCATCGTTACTGAGAATGGATGCCCCTGCCCGGGTGAAAGTGAAATGACCCTGGAGCAGGCATTAGACGATCAGTTCCGCATTCGGTATTTCGGATTGTATCTTGACGCCATTTCTCACGCAATCTATAAGGATGGGGTAATGGTTGAAGGCTACTATGTCTGGTCTTTAATGGATAATTTTGGTATGTCTACATTACCCCAAATGTCTACTAGGGTCTAACTTCCCGTTTTACAGAGTGGTCTGCCGGTTATGGCCCACGATACGGTATAACCCATGTCAATTTCAAAACCTTCATCCGTACACCTAAACGGTCGGCAGCCTATTTGCGCGAGAGTTTCAAGAATCGTAGAGGCGCACGCCATACATAGCTATATTACGTTTGTTAGTCATCTCCTAGAAGCCAGTTAGCATGTCGCAAATAATTAGACTATTCCTCTTACCAATAGTCAGACGATGTCCAATGTATAATTCCCACATTCGCGCGATAGCTAGCTCTTCTTTCCGGCACAGAATACGTATTCAAGTAGTACGCGGTATCATCGGAAGTTGCATTCCAAGATCGTTCACTCTTGTAATTAGTCTGGGTTGAGCCGTGGGGCAAGCCGCGGGGCAAGCCGCGTGATCCAGTCGATTGATATGGTCAGTCCGGGGTATCTAGGGCTATTCGTGCTTTTTCCCATAATCGGCATAGTTTACGAAGCCACTGCAAACCCAATGTCGAGATTTCCCACCATTATCCCTCCAGTGCTTAAAGCGGTACGCCTATCCTAGATTGCTACATAGTATATTCCTGGAAGAAGAGATTGCCTCCTGCGAGATGGTCTAACAATGGCTTGACTAGCGTGACCTGGCTGTACGATACACTGCGTTACGACTCAAATGGACTGGCTCTATTACGAATTGACTCAGGACTACATCCGCTTATGTCTCGTGGTATACATCCTACAATGCATAAAGATTCTGGCCTTGGATCCGTGTTAGGCATTCTCATAGGGTAACCCGCAACTCTTTCCGGCTGCTCGGGATAGTGTTCTTTCACGGTAAAGGTCTACTATATACTCTCGGGGCTAGCTCACAAAGACAAAGGGAAAGCGTGGGGGTGAGGTCTCTGTCTCACAAAAGGGAACGAATGGCGCTCTTCTAATCTGTGCCCCAGGCTTGCCTCCCCTGCAATGCTCATCTAACTTTAACCTTTGTATCCTGCTTTAATTCGGGCTACATTTGCCCGGATGGCCAACAGTAACACTGGTTACCAATGAGCAGGATGGGCGTATCCAATAGTCATTTCTGTATACGTTATAACAGTTGGCCTGGAACCATGCGATCCATCATGTCCTCAATCCTCCGGGCTATTGGACTCCGACTCGAAAGAAGCGTAGACCTAGGCCCCCTCAGGGGACCAATTCGCAACTTGACTAGTACGAAATCTCGGCTACGGTTGGCTCCGCGGCTGAAAGAGATGTTATTTGCGCCGACTTTGAGCGTGCGAGGCTTCCTCGTGACAGAGTCTGAATGGAATACAGTCCAGCTAGCAATGCCCTCGTATCATCATGGATGTATATACCGGGAGTAAAATAAGTACTTGTTCGTATGATCTCGTCGCGTTAGTGTGCCTCTTAAACATCACTTAACTTCGTACCTCTACTATTATGGCAGCTACGCGCACAACAGGCGAACAGCCAAAGACCTCCGCTGAGCATGTTGAACTCTCCAACGAGGCCGTTATCAAGCCGTCGGAAGTTATTCTAGACGCCGCAACCAAAGGTCAGGCAGTCTCCGGATACGAAGGGTTAGGGGTATGGAACACCATCAAGACCTTCAAGATCTGCACAGTTGTTTGCTTTGCCATGGCGTTCAGTGCTGCCACCGATGGGTATCAGATTGGGTCAGTCGTGTCCCTCATGAACTTCTAACTACATTCACCCGCATGCGGATGGACCGCTAAATTTTTGGCAATCAATTCTAGAATCAATGCCAGTATAATCGCGAATAAAGGCTTCGTGGCGCGCTTTGCCACCGAAACCGGCAAGGACGGTAAACCGGCGCTGGCCTCGCCCATTCTGGCCGGTTGGAGCTCTATTATGTCCTGTGGTCAAATTGTCGGAATGACTACCCTGCCATTCTTGTCAAGTAGATATGGTAGGAAAGCTGCGATGTATACATTCTGGGTGATCCTCGTTGCGAGTGTACTCGCTGAATCCCTCGCCAGGTCGTGGCAGGCTTGGCTGGTAGGTAAACTGCTTGCTGGGATTGGGGTCGGCTGTCTCCAATCTACAGTGCCTACTTACATTGCAGAGGTAGCGCCGGTTCGCATTCGAGGTGGTCTGTTGATGTGCTACAGTTTCTGGTGGTCGCTTGGCTCTTTTTTCGCCCAGGTCGCCCTGCAGCACTTGGCTCACAGCTTTCCCATGAACTATCTTACTCCGGTCTATACCCAATGGGCCCAAATCGGACTCATGCTTCTCATATACATCGCTGTTCCCGAGTCGCCAGCATGGTGTGTCGGCGCTGGCAAGATGGACCGTGCTAGAAAGGTACTTCACCGACTATATCATGGGGTCCCGGGCTTCAATGTGGACCAGCAGATTCAGGTCTTAGCCCTAGCAGTCGAGCATGAGCGGGCAATAGCGGCAGAGCAACACAGAGAAAAATGGCACTCTATCTTCTGGGGTACAGATGGCTTTCGAACGATTATCACGCTGTGGACAAATACGGCCCAGCAGTTTATCGGATTGACTCTGTTCGGCACTTTCGGCACGTATTTCTTCCAGCAGGCAGGTCTGAGCGATCCATTCAAAATTAAAGTCATTACAACATCCATCCAAATTGCAACAGTTCTCATTCTGATCGCGATAGCTGATCGCCTGGGTAGACGATGGTTGGCGTGTAGTGGGACAACACTCTCGTGGATCTCCTGCGTAGCCATCGGCACTGTCGGCGTAGTGCCCAAAGGCAATGCGTCAACCTACATTTTTGTTTTTTTTGCTTGCCTCTGGAGTATGTATCGTTAAACAGTCTTAACAGAGTGAGGGCTGACAAACGATCTCATTTCAGATGTCGGCTTGGCCGCGAACGGAGCAACAGGCTGGGGATATATCGGTGAGATTTCTTCTCAGCGCCTACGACCCTATACTGCAGGGTTTGGTGCGGCTGTAACCTGCGTCGTTGGCGTTGTCATGAGCAACCTCGTACCATATATGACCAACGTCAACAAATGGGACTGGGGCCTCAAGACAGGATGGTTCTATGCTGGTGTAGGGGTTCCCTTCACGCTCGGGATGTGGTTCTTGATTCCCGAAACCTCTGGGTAAGTTACAATAATCATACTGCGTTAAAATACCGCATTTCTGAGCTGTGTATGCTGATTGTACCTCATATAGACGTTCTGCCGCGGAGTTAGATGAATTATTCGAGAGAAAGGTCAAGCCATGGCGATTCCACAAAACAGAGACAGCTACCCAACGTCTTGTCAATATCAACAGACAGGAGGAAAATTAATATCACTGTCTTAGTCTCCAGTTTTAAGTTACGTGAGACTGGCACCTATATCGACGCTCCTTTTACTCCTTTAGTAATAGTTCCGCCGGGTTTGACATGTATCTCATCATAACTTTACAGCTTGTCGCGCTTGGGAAGAAATGACGTCCCAGGGGGAATAGTAGCTAGCTCGTCAGGGATTATTGATAAGTAGCTGTGACCATTTTTCGTCACCCTTTGAATTTACCATGGTCTTGTCCTGTACGACATCACATATTTTATGATATCCAAAGGCTCACAAGCAACCCGTCGTCCCTTACGGTCATTTCTAAGGAATCTTCACATGCTTCTGAATCATATTTTTTATTTAGACGGCACTGTTAGCCAATGGCTAATGTGCCAGTTCTTGACTGAGTCAGCTTTGTCTATGAGACTCTCAACGCCATGACTCATGGTCCTGCAAGTAGCCATAACCTATCACATCCCTCACACTTCCTGCTGATATAACACTGATCGTCTCAAGATAATCTATTTCATTTGAAAGAGGAGGCCGCTGGAGAGCGTACAGTGGCAATGCTGGGATTGGTTTAACCCCTTACATTCAGCTACTGACAGAACACATACAATATCCGTCTTTGGAAGACGGGTCATTGGTTAAACAAAGCCCCCGATGCAAGGACTTCCCCTAGTAATGCACCCCTTGCATAGCGCTACCATTTTAGGAAAATCCTCTAGACATCAGCTCCGGCTCAGTTACTCACTTTGTGATTGATGTTATCCTAGCTTTTTAAACCAATAGAGAACGCTTGTTCTTGCCTCTCCCTTCGCTACCGCAGATTCTTCCTTTCCTAATGCAGTTACTGGTCGTCAAGATCAAGCACAAACTCGCCTGTCAAATCTTTTACCTCACTACCTACCTCATTTCTTGGGAAATGCACACTTGTGACCAACCAAAACATACCTCCGCGCATGCGCTATATAGTCTACAAATATGTAGTCAGCCTGCGGCGGGGGCTGATTATGGATTACCTGCATGGCGTTCCGTATATGATAGACTTCAAAGTACAGCAAAACCTTCACTTGGCCGATGACTGACTATACCTTCATGCAGCATACCTGTAGCCATTTGTAATGTAGTAGCATATGTACACACCACAGTGAAGTACCCATTTTCCTCTTTCGTCTCCTCGGCGTGACTGACCAAATGCACCTTTGCAGCAAACAAAACATGCTTGCATGTGTTGTATGTCCCTCACCTCGTAAGCGGGCACCTTGTAGCTAAATATGTACTCCATAGATATCGATGACGAGGGAAATCCTCATATCCTGCGATACTATAAAAGGCCCTGTCTTTCCGGTAATAGTACGAAGCGTTCGTGACATCAACATCATCAACTATCTTACCTCGTCTGTTTCTTGTCACCTCCAAATAATTCTTAAAGTCTTTAAAAATGCAGATCTCTCTTTCTTTCCTTGCCAGCCTCCTAGCCCTCTCCTGTACCGCCGCTGCTCTTGACAGCGCCGCTCTTCTAGGGATCAACTGCCGTGGTAGCGCCGGTTGCGCTGGTTCCGGTGCCATCGGTGGCCAAGGAACTCGTCTTTCTCAAATCAAGAAGGAAATCGACCAGGTCGACAATAACAGACACTTCAACAATGGCGAGCATATCGCGTGCTTGAATAATAAGCTGGGCACCGGCATCTGTGCCTTCTTCCAGAACACCTCTGGCGGAGGCAATGGTGCCGACGCAAAACGTCTCGTTCAAGACCTCCTCAACCACGGCTGTAGCGCTTGTGGTAGTGTTCCCACTAACCCTGGGTAAGAGCCTCTAATGACCGCTATTGGAGTAGCAATTTACTTACCATTCCAGGAATGATGTGTCTAAGGGCCAACTTACTGTTAACTATGTTGGCAAACCTTGATGGGATTTGCTGGGGATCAAAGATAGGGTGATTCGCGGTTCCGATTTGAATGAAGGGAACTTCATAAGGACTCGTTGAGGTAGTCTGCATCGTGGGCGCCTTTCACTAGATGAGTTGCTCGAACTGAATTTACGCGCCGGAATATCGGTGGAGTCAGAATAATCTCCGATACGTTTAGTGATCATCAATTTTCCATGCTTATTCTGGCGCTTTCTTTCTCTGCCTACCAATATCCCGTAAGATATATTCACTGAAGAAAAATAAATAAATGAATACACAATACTTCCCCTATCCAGAAAAACGTCGAACTATCCTTCAAAAAATTTAGCACCGGTATCGTTTTAACTTTCGTGGGACTTGAAATATTGCCCCAGGTAGGGTTACCTCCCCGTGCGTACAAAACTATTATCTTCGATCCCACGTTGCTAGAAGTTTATATCTAAGCGGCTTCTCAACACCCGTATCTTATCACGGCTAAGTTATAGATAAATATATGAGGTTCCAAAGCTAGTTCACCGCTGTGTTAGAAAACGGTAATGATCATCTTCCCCCTAATTCATGACTTCGCATCCAAAATTCTTCGAAAAATCCTAAGCTAATCCACTGCATAGCACATACAGTACCAATGGCAGGATTCAAAGTAACGATACTGTCATCTCTCCTCGTACACCATTTCCTCCCCTCATATGGAGTGGCGGGACCATCGCCGTCCTCCTGCAATGAGGACGCGCGGCCTTACTCCGTCCGGATGGCCGACAGCGTCATATCTCGCGGACAAGCCATTGTGCCTTTGGGAACGTCGCCAGAAGCGTCAACCTTCCTCCAGGTTGGCGTCTTCCAGAATGCCATCCTTAGAGTGAAAAATTATTACGGTTCTCCAGCAATGATATGTGCGCAAGCGGATTGGGATGAATATCTGGCAGAAAGCACACAGAGTGTCACGCCTTGGCTTCTTGATCCTGTCCAAGATACCCAATATCCGCTCGATAGATTCTCAGATGCAAACGCGCTTCTTTATCAGTGAGTTTACCAGACATATCCCAATGCTCAAGCCATTTCTCCGAGCAACCCGTCTCTGCTCCATCACTCGTGGATAGCCGCTCAAAACACAATAGATATGAGATTACTGGGAATGAGACATATAAAGAAGTGCTTGATGCGTTGCGCCAGTCAATTGATCTTCAGCCTAGGAATGTATATGGTACGTAGCTAATCCGTGGGAAATAAAAAGAAAAACAAAACGCAAAGGAGAGAAATTTAACTAAGATACATGCCAATTGCTCTGCCTCGCTCGACTCACGATTCAGCGTGAACAGGGCTAATCGATACTTAGGCGGCTATTGGTATTTCAAATATCCAAACTGGAGTTATCTCGATGGGATGTACTCCCTCATTCCCTTTTACGCCACATACACGACCAAAATTTCTCCAACCAATCGCACAGCGGCGGCCAAGGATCTAATCTACCAACTTGACCTCCTCTGGTCCCATTGCAGCCAGAACAGTACTGGACTACTAGTACATGGGTACGATGCTTCGAAGACGACCGTGTGGGCGAATCCAGTCACGGGCGCAAGTCCAATTGTCTGGATCCGCTCATTGGGCTGGTACGCGATGGCCTTGGTCGACATTCTGGAGATCTCTCGTCCACAGGGTATTCTCAGTCGGGAACAGTGGAATCACATTCACCAGCGATTTGTTGCCCTCTCTAACGCGATCATGGCTGCGGCTGATCCGGACACGGGCTGCTGGTGGCAAGTCATGACGGACCCAGGGAGGGAGGGTAATTACATCGAGTCCAGTGGGTCTGCCATGTTCACATATGCCCTCTACAAGGGCGCGCGACTGGGCTACCTAAACCACCGTGGCTCCAATGTGCGGCCCACCGCTATTGCAAGTAAATGCTATTGTCATCTTGTCCAGGACTTTGTAGTGGACAACATGGATGGGACACTTGGCTACAATGGGACGGTATCCGTCTGCAGTTTAAACTCGACTGCAACATACGAGGTATGGTCCTCCTAGGCGCACTTAACCTTTCTGAACGATGTGGAGCTAACGGGGTCTCAATATAGTATTATATCCACCAACCACTTCTCTACAATAGCGTTCACGGCTCGGCATCCTTTGTTCTTGCAAGTCTGGAGCACGAGATGGCTGCTAATGTATCCCGACATTGACATCTGCCCATGCTGTTCATTGTTGGCGTAGACCTCCGATATTCGCTTTGGCCCTTCTTTTCTATTTGATTTTGGACGTCTACACAACAGCATGCAACCTTCGGGCACGGTCATGCCGTCCTTTTACAGGGCCCGATACAACCCTCGTAACTAATCCTTCATTTTGATTCGAGCATTCGAGGCTCTTTATTCTATTGGGAACGGAATGTAGGATAGTGCCCAAAAATAGGACAATACAATTTGACATGATATTGTAGCCAGAAAGTTAAAAGACGATAATTCAATTATCATTAAGGATTCTTGTGGCTATTTTAGCCCAGGGGCCTTGATACTCCACCCTACAGCCACCAACGGTCTTTGACCCTTCTTCTTGCGTTATGTAAGGAAATATATGGTACGCCGATGGAATGCTCTTAATGGCTGTGGTAATGGGTTTTATATCGGTGATTCCGAATGGAAAAGGAAAGCTCTGCCGGAACATCGCACCCGAGTTTGCGGCAGCGACAAATATTAACCGAAGGATCCGGCAGATCCGGGAGACGCTATATCCAATTAGTTCTATGCCGATTCTTAGGGTATCAACTGCATCTTGCCCTTTAGATCAAACACATAAAATTTGACGGACGGTATCCTATGATAACAGGGTCAATGACTTGCAGCTACGTAACAAGTCATGACTTCGTTTAAGTCCCTACTCCGTAGAGCCAGGGTTCACAGCAGAGACCCAGTTTTCCTCAAGCCACAGGAGGAACTGAATCAGTACGCTAGTCAGTGGGGCACCGTCGTCCCTGACACGCCCCTTTCAATTTGGAGGCTAAGTCAATTGTGGAGCCTCTGGCCGGGATTTAGGAGTTAAATATAGAGGCTTGGGTACGGACTTGGTTTTAGGGTTTCGTGGAGTCAGCCAATGGGTCGTGTCTCAGACAATAAGCCAGTGTAAATCACTCAAGTGAAACAGAATGTTCCAACGCTTGATTGATGAGACTAGCCCAACAGCTTGGAATATAGTGGTCTGGCTCATTAAGCAGGCCATGACTGGCCACTCTATTCGGGGCGTTTAACTGAAAACGGTAATGATCGTGAGGAACAGAAACCTAGTTATTCGTCCAGGATTCTAGATTCAGGTGTCTGCTCATATTGTCGTAAGGTATAGGACAAGATACATGGTTTAAAAAAAACTTCAAGCAACTCTTCAAATGAAAGCTTAGTTCTCTCTATGGCCCCGTTTGCATTCGACGATCACCTTAGCCACGCTGATTTCACGCGTTTAGAAATATATTCCTCGGTCTCATGGCATTGTAAAAGATTATAGAGTCTCCCCTGCACTAGAGGCGGCTAGCCTTTATATGCTCGGATAAGGGTAGGGCTCTCATTTACAGTACCCGCTAGCATATTTGCAACTCATGATTCTCTCAACAGCGTCCACTAGCCTATGTTGATCATAATATGAGCAGCGCATAGGTCATATAAAATTGACTATTGCATACCTTTTCCTAGAAAATAAGCGGTTGTGAGAATTGTTCGTACATCTGGGGGCATCGTCAATTGTTACAGCAAGTAATACTACAACTTGAGCGACCACAACTAATCTAACGTACGTAGAATGACCTGGGCTTAACTGGCAGGAGTGGGCAGCTGTATACAGGTTCTTCATGCTCGGATATTACTCCGCCTTGCGTCGGGTATTAGGCCTTGGCATGTCTCTCCTCCATTTGGTGGACTTTCAAGCTATGCTCTTTCGGTTCCTCCGACGTTTCACCTCAATGTCCTGGTGAAGCTGAGTATAGGGTTGTGGTTCTGGGGAATGCCCAACTCGGTGGAGCTCCGAGCCAAAGTATTTCTCTTATAAATACAACACCTCCTGCTCTCGTTCGGTTGTAGAGATCGCAGTTGTTGAGCAACCTCACATTCGTTTTCGCATCCCAACCGCTCCTTTAAGCTATCGCACACTTTCACTGTCAATATACTGGGCTTTTCCACCACAATCTTTCGAAAGCAGTAACAATGCAACTCTCTCACTTGTCCGCTGTCCTCCTTCTCTCCGGAGCCTATGCTGCATATGCCCCTGAGGGACCTCCTCCTGCTGCCAACAGCGTCACTGAAATCCCCGGTGGTTGCAACCCGGCCCACCCTGGCAGCTGCCCTACCCCAACTGAGATCCCTGGCGGCTGCAACCCAGCTCACCCCGGCAGCTGTCCCGAGTCCACTGAGATTCCCGGTGGCTGCAATCCCGCCCATCCTGGCAGCTGCCCTACTCCCACCGAGATTCCAGGTGGTTGCAACCCAGCTCATCCAGGAAGCTGCCCTACCCCAACTGAGATCCCCGGAGGCTGCAACCCTGCTCACCCAGGCAGCTGCCCCAGCTCGACTGCCATCCCCGGTGGCTGCAACCCCGCGCACCCCGGAAGCTGCCCCAGTGTGACCGTCGTCTCCGGTAGCTCGACCTATCTGTCCCCCGTTCCCGCCGTGACCCCATCCGGATTCTCAAGCGTCGCTGGTATCCCCGGTGGATGCAACCCAGCTCATCCTGGAAGCTGCCCTAGTGTGACTGTCGTCTCTGGCAGCTCGACCTACATGTCTCCCGTGCCTGTTGCGACTGCCTCTGGCGCATCTGGCGCCTCCGGACATTACTCCGGCAACCTGACGTAAGTTTACCGTATACTTTATTTTAAGGGGTCCTCTGCTAACTAGACGTCTTGGGGTAGTGCCTCCGGACTTGCGCCTCTTTTCACTGGCGCCGCCTCCAGCAACCAGCTCAACTTCGGTGCTCTTCTCACCGGAGTTGTTGCTCTCGCTGCTCGTGCCTTCCTCTAGACGCTAGTTGTCGACACGATAGTATACCACAAATGTTTGCAACGCCCTTCTGAGTTGCGCCCATTACCTGTCAATATTGGGAAGACTTGTTTGAACCTCTAGGAGAAGACGGGTATCTTTATTTCATGTACTATTATTGCACTTGTAACTATATCAAATTAGTTTTCTTATATAACTCTACGCGGACACACTCCCAAGAAAGAAGCTGAACCGAGCTATTTTTATCGTTCTGGCTAAACGAAGGCCCGATCCAACTTGAGCTCTAGATCTTGAAATCGGAGACAGCGTAGCAGTAGCTCCACCGTACGTAGTTTTGATCACTGGCATACTTGCATAATTCAGATACATCAGCTCCAGGAAACTGAGAGCTGGTTGTATGACATAATGGTTCGCCGGGGTTTCCTTACCGGCAACCCCCTATTACCCTACAGACGAGTGGTTTCTTTCCTACACAAGCCGACTATTGAACGAATCGAATAACCTAGGCCTGAAAGAAAGGTTTCAAGAGCTTCTCCGCGGTAGGATTGCAGAGCGATTCGGGGCTGAAGGTGACGCAATTGTGCCTTGCTATGCAAATTCTCGCCTAAGCAGCAGTCCATGTTGTCAATAAGTAGGATGTGGAGAGGCTCATAGCCTGTCTAGCCGAAGATGGTGGGTGGGAGCTATCAACCATGTATTTGTTTCCCGAGGCTGAGAGTAGAGGCTTGACGGCAGCTATCGCGGTTAAGGCACACCAGAGCATACAGTCTTGATGAATTGCCTCAGCACATAACCAGAGAATTGCACATGTCTGTCTGGGTGGCGGTATTGTTTTCATCGGTCGTCTCATCCAGTGGACTGAAGCCGTAGGGGTAGCTAATTTTCATTATGGCCTTCCGAGACGAATTTGGGGTGTCCACCTAGTGAATTGTAAGCATGGATTTATGTTCCCTTGTTACATTGGGAATATCATATGGTGCGTAGATCTCCGTGACGTTTGTGTTATGCGCCTGTTTGCCTGTCCATAGACTTACGCGTGATGGACAGCACAATGCAGTCGTCACGAAGTGGTTCTTATAGAAGATGCCATGGTCTCTTATGTAATGGTTGGTATGCAGAGTATAGGATACTGAGTCCATCTGCAGGTCCTGGTCATCTACTAGAATAAAGACAATGTTGGGACGCTGCCCGTGTTTCCCATCTTGCCGGCCGAGATCCGGGATACTTCCACTGATGCCGTCTTGCAGTAGAAGAGGCGGCGATTGATCGAGGCCCAGCGTCGAAGCGGCCAGTAACACATAAGATACGCCCTAGATCACAAGTCTCTTTATGATAGCTGTGCCGGAGAATTTTGTCTAGGCATTTAATTGGGGTTGTCGCTGGAGTTTTAAGTGCTTATCAATTTGGTCTAATGCTGAACTAAAAGCACGCATCGCCACACCAAATGGCAGCACGAAGGCAATAGAATTATCTCGGCAATCCGGCATCAGCTATAGGTGGAGAAAGCATGGTTTGGTTTCCCTTGCCGTTAGCTCTAGATTAGTCGCCGATGTCAAAGTGCCGCGTGGTTATATTGTCTCAGCCCTATTATTGAACCTTACCAGCCAGCTGACAAGCATAACCACCTAAGCTTGACTTCCGTCATTTTTCCACCTGCCCTCCAGGCTCGCATAGCTTGATTATTCACAGCTAGACAATAGCTACATTAGTCTCGACCACGCAAAACACGGAGCTGCTTTCTTGGCATAGAAGGAATAGTAGAATGAAAGTAGGTCGACAAAGAGACCCGTGCACGCAGAGTTATGATCCAAAGAATGCCAGCTACAACTCCAAGACTCTTTAGCCGGAAAGACTACCATACTATTAATACCATAATCCCACCAATAACAGCTATATAACGGTAAGACAAACACGCTTAACACGCCCCACAGCCACAGCCCACCACAAGGCTGACACGCGCCCAGTGGGACCTCCACCTGCCTACTTAAACGCCCTATCTCTCTCTACTTCTGTTACACCAGGTCCGACACAAGGATCAATTTTACCATGACAGCCCCAACAACCTCCCTCACAGCACCGTCAACCACAACTACAACTTCAACCACAAAAACCGCCTTCATCTCCGGACCCATCGACACCGGCCCGGACAACACATATTTCCGTACCTACTACATCCCCCGAATAAACACGGCCATCGAACAAGGCCACGACTTCATTATCGGACCTGTCCCATCAGGAGTCGACCATGATGCCCTTTATTACCTCCTCGCATACCCTATCCACCCAACCAGAATAACCATATTTGTTACGCCCGCCGAGAACAGTGCATTCGGCGATGGGTTCCGGAAATTGCATGTTAACGTGCGCGTTGTGGGTGATCTGAGCGCGACGAGTCGGGACCGGGACGCGGCGATGACGGGGGCTAGCTCGTATGATATTCTGAGGTGGAGGACGAGCGGAGAGGCAAGGGAGTTCTACGGGGATATATGGAGGGAGGGATATGTTACGAATACGGAGAGGAATTGGAGGCGCCGTAGGGGGATTAGTGAGATGACGCTTGTGAGGGAGGAGGATGTGGATATCGTTTGTGGTGATGAGAAGCCCTCGTATGGGAGACGGGCTGTTGATATGCTCTACGGGTCGTGGTCAGGGAATAGTTGAATTGGGATGAAACAATTATGCAATCAAAAGATCAAAGGATATGCAGGTCATTACCATGTGCTGAATGTTAAAATTATAGGTCAAGAGCATCTGCACCCAGTATCTTCGTATACATACAGGTGCGTTATCCTATGGTACCAGGTTGGGATATGTAATTCGTGTGCGTAAAGGTATGCACCCAGAAAACAAGCTATGAAGAAAAGTAAATGGTGGGAGAGCGAGTCTCGAATGTCGAGCGTTCTCCAACCAGGATCGCCGTCGCTAGTGCGCTAGTTATAGCCGGTTCGTAGAAAGGAAATTACGACGCAGCAATAGTAGCCTCTTAAGGAGCCACGTCCCCTGGTTCCGAGTTGACAGAAGGACAAGTCATTTCATGCGACAGTAGATGGACTTCAGACGCCGGATAGGTGTATAGGAATCCGTCATTGAGCTTCGCCATTTCAGAATACGTACAGTATGGCTGGGAGACCAGTATGTAAAGTACCTCTAAAGAAATACGAGTTGCTCGCAGGTCGCAGCATCGCACATAGTGCGGCATGGATGGTCGATAATCCACTCAATCCTCGTTTATATCATACTCCTCAGAGCTGTGAGAGTCATGGGATTTCCTTGATGGACTCAGCAGTCTCTGGGAGTACAGTGCTAGAGGTAATGGAAAGACTATCCATAGAGGTTATGAGGCTCTGTAAACCTTGCGACTTGAAACTAGACCATGGGTTCGCATTCGACTCCTGCTTATTGGGCACATGATGAACCACATAATCTGCCGCAAGTGATGAAATGTCGGTTGTCGTCCAAAGATCACCCTCGTTCATATGTTTGAAGATCTCCACCACTCGGGCAGGCACGAGAGACGGGTCTGGCTTGCTTTGTTTCAAGACTAGCTCGATCGTTCGGAGAAATGCTGTGCATAATCGACCCCACCCCAAACTCATATGCCAAAGACCCACCACGCAGTCCTCCAGGACAAAGCCCCATTTCGGGTTCTGTGCATTCAACTTTGAGATGGAGTGGACGCCAGCCACACAGAAATAGTGCAACATGACAACGGGGAGAGACTTCCACCCGTGGCAACGCTTAAATAGCAATACCAAGGAGCCCATAGCGTCTAGAGCCTCCGAGAGTATGGTGTACGGGTTAAATTCCTCCAAATCTGATATTTCGTCCTCTGCCAGGCTTGCATTGGCACAGAAAACCTGGCATAGAGATGCGATCGTTGCTAGACTGGCGAATGGTTAGGTTAGGTTAGGTTAACGAGGTAAGTTATACCTAACCGCTAGGTTATGGCTAGGTTAAGGGAATTTGTATACCTAGCCACGGTTAAGCCAAAGATTGGCCGGTTAACCTAGGTTAACCGTACTTGGCGCCAAGACCCGGTGACTATACCTATCTTGGTTTAGGGCGGTTAGGTTATTTGATCAGTTAACCGACCTTAACCTCACCATTTTAACCGACCACGAGAATAGTATATTAACAACAAGAATCAACTTTATTTACTGATTATATATAAAGTATAATGATTCGTATTATCCCAGATACCACTAGATACCGATAATTCCCTGTTTAATATAGTG